>JBAMIG010000017.1:10227121-10248670 GCA_037177335.1 Kiunga ballochi | reverse complement strand
ACCAACAAGATCTCAGCCTGCCATGAAATGAATTACCGCAGGGTCAGGGCCAAGTCTGCTCCTGCTAAGACATGGAGCTTTTAGATTTCAATGTGCGACACACTCTTCTCCAATTTCTCTTCTCTAGAGGAGACGCGGATAAGTATTCTGCACCAGGTCTGTCTATGAGTGAATGGTCTGATGAGGCAAATGGTTAGCAGAAGACAGCCAATTTACAGGCTAGTGTGCATGGTAGACGTGACCAGTAGTGTCTCAGTGGTCCATCAGTCACCTGCCACTCAGCAAAGTCCAACATCAGTCCTGCATTTCCTCACTCATTCTGTCTGACTCTTGTGGATATCCATCCCCACATACACACTGTTTTACTGGCTTTTATTGCCTTCAATGTGCTGCTTTAAACCATTTCTGTCCAGTTTAGACAGAAGACCTCTTGACAATATGTGTCTGTTGAAACTCCTCAGCTTGAAAGAAGCTCCAAAATCTGCAAAGAATATTGTATTTACAGTTGATATAATTAAAAAGAATTGGATTGGCAAACAATATAGCACTAATGGTCATGCTTCCACCTTGTGTGACAGTCTATCATCGCATTAAAATGTGTTCCTAAAACACTAAAACCATCTTCCAGCCACACTGTGCATACAAGACCCGAACTAAAGGGGAATTACAAACAGGCTGAGAAAATTAGATGAGAGAAATATCATACCTCTTTCACAGGAGCGTCCCAGGCTTCCAGTCCCAGAGCAGTCACAAACATAACGGTTCCAACCCTCTCTGCAGACCCCATTGTTTTGGCAGGGGTTGCTTAAGCATTGTTTGGGCAGCTCTTTAGAGCATGAGGGTTTAACCCCAGCAGCTTTCTGGACCTCTGCCAGGCGTCGAACATCCTTACTCTGTCCATCAATGAATAAATCTCGAATGCAGCCCACGTAGCCATAGTTGAGCAGTGCTGTCCACACCTCAGTCGGGAACACTAGCCCCATTTTGTTCTCTGGCAGACCCCCAAGGTAAAGATTGTCATCCAAGTCAAGGATCTCACTTTCCCCAGGAGCTGTATAGGGGGTACGCAGGGTATTAATAGAGATGGTACCTAAAAAAAGAAGACAAAAATAAGAATCAATATATTTTTACAAAGATAGTTAAAGTACAATTTTTTTTAGACATTAAAGCAGTTGCTGATGTTTTCAGATGGTGAAGATGTGTATTTTCCATATAAACACAGACATGCAAAGTAAATTTAAATAGTTTAATGAAGATATTTGTCTAATTAGGGTTATGCATCTGGACTGGGTCAGGGTTTTCTTCATTTAGAAAGACTGATGACTGTTGATAAGATACATTAATCATGGAGCAGCTAGTCTATTAGTAGCCCGATCTGGGATCCCGAGGAGTATCCTTTCCATTTTCTATGGATTTCCCATAATAAATCTTCTTTATCTATAAAGTAATGGTCATAAAAGGACTGCAGAGCAAAAGAAAATCATTGCCACCTTCATCATTTTAGTTCTTACAATCACACTCCCCCCACCAAAAAAAGAGAAACCAACAAAAAATGAAACTGAACTGAACCATCTTTTTGAACTTGATTAACGGACTGCAGACTGTTTTTTCACCCTTTCTCTCCTTCTGTTTGCCTCTCCAATACATAAACCTGCAATGAGGCTTTGTGTGTTTCACCACCATGATTTATCACTCTCATTCAGGTTTAATTCTCGATCTGGAGCACGGTAAACAACAGAGGACATGACTGGACTGTAAAACTGTGGAAAAGGAAGCCCTAACTGTGAGAGTCAGACTGGGTGATTAATTTGTATATGGATCTGTTACTCTCAGTGCAGGAGCCATTGTGGACTTTAATTAATGGCGGCTGCCTCCACTGCCCGCATCTTTGTCCAGTAATCTATACACCATGCTGCTGAGGAGTCACGCAGGCAATGGCAGGCTAAGGATGCTAAATAACACAATTGCCATAAAGTTGTAATTTACATTTTGAGTGGCACGTGCATGTCATTCTGTATGTGAAGAAGCTTTTAGTTGACTGTTTCAGGCTAAAAGGCAAAAGTCCAAACTGCTATTATGTGAAATGGGAGCCTTGAGCCACACATACAATTTCAGCAGGAATAACTTGCATATTTAACAGACAAATTAGATATCAAATGTGGTATTTCAATTGTCATCAAAACCTTTATTAACATGCATGAATGTACAAATAATTATTGATATAATAAAAATTATTTCAATTAAATTTTTCTTCAACTTAGGTCTTTTTTAGATCCTTAGTGTTACTACTGTTATTCTAAATATATATTATATCCACAAAAAGGCATCTGTACACCTGATATGCTAATTATATATGTTTTTGACAGCCAAGGTGAGTCAGTATTCTTGCAAAAGTGCCTGAAACAGCTAAGACCTAGTGCACAATAATTAACCTGGTGCATGGTAACATGTTCCAGCTCTCTTCTCAGGGTCTTAGCCCCAGGCATCTGTTCCAGCATTTTCCTGCAGCCACCCACTGCCCCAGCTCTCTCCAGCCACAGCTGTTGAGACTTCCAAACTTTGTGCACTTGGCATGAGCCACCCGTCACACAGCCAGAACAGCTCCCTTCAGGTTATATTTAACGAGCTCACTACATTAAACTCATTAATGAGAAAACTTTTTTCAGAATAGAGCAGTTGCCATGCTGAAGAACACCAGTTTGATCACCTGGAATTGTGATACAGTCCCCTCTCATAAAAACAGGAAGTGGATTGGAACACTGGGAATATTACAAAGTAAACAATAAACAGGTCATCGTCAACCTAATGACCTCTTTAAATCTTAGGGTATCTACACTTAGTGGATTCTTATTGCAGTCATAAACAAGGACAGTGTAAATCTACAGTAAGCATGTCTGTCTAAACTGATGCAACTGGGAGGCAAAGAAAGGATGTCATCATCTCTGAGGTGTGTGTGAGAAGTGTGTAAACACCATCAAACTGTGTTAAGTCAGAAGGCAGTACAAAATGCTATAGGGATGTGAGCTATTGTCATGCTTGCAGCATGAGAAACATAGCATAAATGCAGCAGGACTTTCAATATCTGTAGCATTATTCATAGCCAAAAGAGTAAAACTGGGTCTTTGCAAATGCTGCTATGCATAAAAAGAGGAGGATACACCAAACAAGATGAATGTAGTGATAAAGATAGCAGCTACAAGCTGAGAGGGGTCAATAATGACAGATAAGAGAGCAGACAGAATGCAGCAGCAAATATCATAATCCAAATAAGGTAGTTCAGAAAGAAACCAGTAGGAATTGATGATCAGCATTCCAACTAAGCTCAAAATGCTTCAACCATATTTCTGTTTCTGGATCTCCTTCTATGTGGGCTGACCCATGTGTAGTACTCTATCATCAAACCTGAACACAGGGGTCCAAATGACAGCTCAAATCTCTCTCACACCTTCTGCATCAGCAGCCTGGCTCAACTTGGCATGATGTCCCCTAACCCCACTCACACATCCCCAAAACATGTTAGACAGGGGATTACTACAATCCAGTTAGGGCGATACGGCCAAATCTCTCTATGTGATTGGATTCTCTGTGGAGAGAGAAGCTTGTAAGTTGGCCACGGGGATGGGAATGTTTTCTATGTACAAGTGGAAGTAGGAATCCGTTTACTTCTCATGCATGCTTATGTTTGAAGTAGTGGTTTGTGTACTCTAGCAGGAATGTGCGTGTAATGTCCCTGATGAGTGACCTGTAGCAACCTCAGCCCAGAAGCCCTCACTTGAAAGCAAGAGTGTCTTAGCATCTGTAATGCATTGAGGTTAAAAGAAGCTTTCTGAAAGCAAGAGGCCATTTGCATGCTTCTTTCCTCTCAAAAAAGCCAACTAAACTAAAAAGGGCAGGGATCACTATCTGCTATTGTCACAGCTGCAGGAAGTGTTGCACATGGAAGACCAGGCTGCAGATAATTATGTCTGGCTGTTGTGTTGCATTTTTCTTATGAGTGATGTGCTCGGTGGTGTGTATTAATTTAACATCTGACACACAGATGAAAAGCAGAGCGAGCCATATGTTTCATGACTTATGCTCTCAAGGGACATGTAAAGCCTTTGCTTTTTGTTTCAAAATTACTTTCAACCAATCAAATATTTAAAAAGTATATGAAATGAGCAGTCAGGTGTGGAGCAGCAATGAGTGGATCGTTAATGCAAAATGTTGGTTGGGGGATTGTTATAGGCTCCTTGCTTAGTTTTACTCGTATATAAATTAGTAAAAATCTAAAGGGAAAAAATCTAAATGTATAAATCTCTGGATATAAAAATCCATTGTGAAAGTTTTTATGTTCCTCCATTTGGGCAAATCTGTTATTTAATGCACCATTAAAGTTACATGCATCCTGTGGGGAAAGAAAATCACATGAGACCTTTTTAGTACAAAGGAACAGCAAAAATTCCATTTGAAGTGCAGTGTATACATCATTACACACTACAAACATTAGTGCTTTGCAGAGTTCAAATAAATCTCTAGATGCAAGATTTAACTTTCAGAGAACAGCGTAATTAGCCCAAAACTAAAGAGTGCAAAATTAAACAAACACTGTTTAATTTGAGATCTGTTTTCTAACATGAAACACTGAGTGAAACTGTCATGCTGTCTGTAGCTATTTTAGCCATTTTGTTTCTTTTCTCACATGGGAAGTCATCATATTTCAGAGACCTTTTATGTCCTCTTTACACTTCAGTACATACGTGTTGATGCCTCAGACTTGAGAAAAGGAAGAAAAGTTACTCTGAAATGTCATTAGCGCAAACCTCAGCACAGCACCATTTAGTTGCTGTCTTGGTCCTGGGAGAGACCACCTTCTGTTTCCATGGAAACTTAGGGCAGAACAGCAAGTAGAAAGAGCTTGACGAGAGAGCTCGAGGTTGTGTGTGCATTTGAGTGTGTGGGGGTGGATGACAGGAGGTTACTAAACAGATAATGAATACAATTAGCCAGACAGTGTTCCTTACAGTTTGGGCTACTATAACTAAATGTTTGTTATTGGAGAAGTCACTGCCAATTTTCTTATTTAACTGGGTTGAGTGAAACCCACTCAGGGGTACATATTTTTTTTTATATAACTGTATTTTGTCAGCCCAAGCATAGGATTGGACCAAAATATTCCTTTAGTAAAAAGAAAGAAAATTGTGATTAATACAATTTATATGTTGAGTAGTGAATGAGCTCAATTATTATTTGAACTGTTTATCAAGCTCAGTTTAGACTTGCTACCTATGCTATTTTGAGGGTAATGAAACAGTTAATCTAATTTCCACCTCCTGATATAGAGTGGAAAACATGGTCAAGGGGTATATCTAATTTGCAGCATGACATTGCAAGGGCCTGGCTCTAAGCTAACACTAACAAATTGCTGCTTAGATAAGCAAATCAACAGGGACCAGAGCAAGGCAACCTGAGGCTTAGAGGACACATTGTGAAAGGGGATAGAGTTATTTTGTGGCAAATGTGTGTCTAGGATGGCAATATATGACTAGTTTCTCAAGCTGCGTTGCTACTATCAAAACCTTTTTTTTTATTTATTTATAATGAGCATAACTGTTTCCAATGAGCCTCCAGTGGTGACGTGGTGGCAATCCTTGCATGGTGATATTTTCTTCTCTCGAGAAACTATAAATGTGACAAGTGTACTTTTGTTGCAGATAAATAATTCATATAGGTGTTGCAGAGAAACTAGTCAAGATTTCTGCTGAATACTGAACAACACAGTATTCAGAAATCTACACTTGCAGGTCTGTATACGATAGATGCTTGCCATGGACAAACATAAAAGATGTATACAGTGGCTCTGAAAAGAGGACAAAAAACAACAAATGAAGGCTCAATTACTTTTTTTTTATTGTTATCCCAAATTTTACTGCATTCTGAATGCATATCAGGAAACAACGTATATATGCTCACTAACTGTGCTAGCTATTAATGGCAGTAGACATAACATTATGTTTGTATTTTTGAATATACAAAAATTGAAAAAAATTTACTGATGGAAGTTTGATGCGTGACTAATTCAGTGTAATATAAATTGAAAGAAGTTTAAATAAGTCTTTTTTTTTATTGCAGTCATCACCAGCGTTTTATGTACAAGGCAGTAATGTAATAAAGTTTGGTTGGCTACAACAATTAAACTGCAAGTCTAATTGATGGATTAGTTAATCACACCTTATTCTACAGCTGTGGAAAGATATCCATTTATATATACACCATGGTCCGGTTGACTAATTCATTGTGATTGGCTGCAAGGTGTGGACACCTATAAAATAAGTTCTGGTCACAATGGCCTGATTTTTCTCAATATTTGACCAACTTTCAAATCTGGTTTTGCAGAAACGCTTCAGGAGTTATGATTCTAAAGCTCTCGTTACAAATGTCCTAAAAACTTCTGAATCTTGCCTCTGATTGCCAGTTGTAGTAAAAGAATAACATTAACCCACTAATAGCTGATTTAATAAGTATTTCTTTTATAAGTGACCTATTATGCCATTCAGTATTCAGTATTATGCCAATACTGAATACTGATGCTTCAGTTTCTGGTATAAGGTTTTTGTATGGGATAGAAATAAATACAAATAATACTATTGTAGCTAGTGATATAAAATCAGGGACTTTTCTTAAATTAGCAAGTTGGACATGTATAATGTACCAACTTTGATGTCACCTATTGATCCTCAAATCAAATCAAACTTACACTTTAAACCACCAATGAATCAATATTAAAATAAAACAATACTTCACACTCCAAAAACAATAACATGGCAATTTAAAAACACAAGAATCATATTGAAAATTACAAAGTCATATGCATGCACACACACACACACACACAAAGAAAGCAGCCCATCCCCGTAGCCACTCTTGCATTGAGATAATTCTCCAATGCCTGTCTCTCAACTGAATGTAGGTATAAACAAATAAAATAAGAATAAAATAAGTAATGGACATAGGGTTTCATGTTAATGTGAAGACACAACATGTTCACAGAGGCCACTGCCATAGCAAACACCCAGGTTGAGGCAGGCCGGGCAACCCCCCACAGCCGTGAGGCTGCAATGCCGGACCCCTTTCCACCCAGGCAATCCACCCACCAATAAAACAGGCTTAAAATAAAATATTGATAATTACACTACCAACCATGGAATAATGTGTTCAAAGTCTGGCTCTGAAAAATATTCCTGTAAAAGTCATTGACCCTATCATCTAACAATTTCACTTGCTTTGTGTGTGTGCTTATGTGTGTGTTTGGGGCATTTTATCAATAGATATTCTTTATGGCTTTTACCTGATCTTCCATCTCGCTGGAAGTCCACATGGTACCACTCGCCATCATTAACTTTCTTGTTCACTGCTTTTGTCTTTGTAGTTCCCGAGCCCATGTCCAGGAGCAGGTACAGATGGCCATCCAGCATCTCAATTGCAAAAAAGTCCACTTTATAGGTTTGGGGGCTCTTAGAATCCTTTTGTTGCTGTTTGGGCTTGCCGTGACTGAATAAGAGAAGGCCGTTTGGCTCTGTGGTGCGAAAATCAAAAGAGATGGATCCTGTTTTCTTGGCATTCCACTTGTTGAGAATAATAAAAGATTCTGGAGTCTCAAATGTGATTGGGTCCAGGGTGGCCACATTCTCACACTTAAAAGCCACAGTTCCATGAATCTTCATCTTAGGATCACCCTGCTTTGCCAGTCTGGACAACTCCAGTCTCACATCATTGTTTTTATACACGACCTGAATTGGGAGCAGAGACATCAAGTTATTTCTCTGGTCATGCAAAGAACACAAAAACAAAAAAAACCAAACAAACAAAAAAAACTACAGAATTTAAATGGATGTTTTGTGTGTGATGAAGAATAACAGTTGCCTATTTGACTTTTCACACGGAGGACAGTGTGTCATACAATGAGTTTGTTTGCCTCGACCACTGGACAACTTGGTGACACTGCACCTATGGAAAGGGATCGAGCTGCATCTATGTGGCACCAAATGTCACACACATCACCTTGCTTTCTTTGTGGGGAAGTTGAAGCCTTCACAGAAAGTCCACAGTGTACTCTAACTAGGTGAGGAGTAAAGAAACAAGACATGCATGTTCACTGTAACTGGAGCTGCACTAAAGAAAGAGACATCTTAAAAATACAATGCAAGGATAATAAAGGCTGAGTAAAATATCAAGTAGTATCATGTGGAATTCAATGTTAGAAATGAAAAGGAAAGTAAAAAATCTAACCTAGTGCTCTGATTGCAGGTGTGGTGTTAAGTGCTGATTAAGGCTCTGGTTGAAGCCCATGATTATAATAAGAGTGGGCAGATGATGGATATGCCCAGATAGTGCAATATCAGAACTCACTGACACAATACAGCTTTTACAAAAGACAAATTAAACATGTCTAAATGTTTTTATTTTATTCAGAGACCTCGTGCAGCATTGTGTTATAGTTAATTTTTACACTACCACGGAAAATGCAGCATCAAAAAGGTCTAAAAAAAGGACTGATGCACCAGAGCAGTGTCTCTGGAATGCTGCAGAGGTATGCAATGAAATAAGTTCTTTTTGTTTTTTATTCTAATACTTATTGTTACATCACTAACACAGGTACAAATATATTTGATTGACTGTTAATTGTTTGATGATAATTTCAATGAAACTCATATTTGGGAAGGTTTAAACTATATAAAAAGACATCACATTTTCACTGTAAGGACTTAAAAGAAGGCACACTTAGTGGCACACTGCGCAAAAGTCAATCTACTGAAGCACTCCTGTAATTGGCAACAGTCTAGCAAATAAATAAATAAGCAGAGTCAACCGTAAACTTGTCATTATCCAATCATCATAATGAGAATGTGTATTGCTGTTGTGCTGTTCTATACCCCACTTCCTAGTTATATCCTATTTCCATAAGAGAAACTAATTAACATAAACAAATGCCAAAATGAGTCATTAAAACAATGTGCACATTGTTTTGTTTAACCACAGAAATACATAAAAATTTGATGCGTTTCAAAACAGTGTGCCCATCAATTTGCAGTGCTATGAAGATCTCATAGATGCAACTAAAATAAAAAAAAACTCTTCAGCAACTGAGAATGACCCGTTTTACGCAGCTAAAACTGACAGATTATGTTTCCACATAATGGATAGCACCATTAGCATGAGTATGGGTGGGTTTACGTAACAAAAAGTGTTATAATAGTATATCTACGTAGTTGTCATTGAGCCAAATCAAATGAGTTGCAGCTGCAGAAAACAGCAGCATTATTTTGTAGTTCTGTCATGATAAGCATTCACCTAAAAAACAGGGACATCTCCGATGGGATTGTATTTACATGGAGTATCACATTTGCACTGAATCAGGTGTTCAGTATTCAGGTAGATGAGGCATCTGAATGAGTTTAGCTCATTCCTAATCTCTCCAAATGCTTTGTGTTTGTGACTGTAACAGGCTGCATTCAACCACAAGAAATTTAAGAAAATAGGTATTCAAAGACTTTCTTCCTACATTTTAACACTGCCTTTATAATGAGAGAAAAGGGCAGCTCAGAATGTTCTCAAGTTTGACTAAAATGAAAGAAACCAAAGTATCTTTTTAAAAAGATCATTTTATAAGAATCTCCTGTATCAAGAAATAATTTTAAAATAAGATAAGGGATACATGACTGTAACTCGGCCAGCCGAACTTGAGTCAGAGGGACAAAAAAACAGATCAGATACAGTCAATTGACCCAAATAAAATTTTTATAGACAAGACAAAGGGCACCTTTTGAAATTTAGAAGCTTAGGCTGAGATATGCCGGGTACAGCGTTGAAAGTGCTGCACTAATTTGTCATCAAACCAGGGCTTTGACAACTAAGCTATTACTGCACCGCCGTTGTTTGCCATCAAAACCAACAGGCAGGCGTGGCAGCTCAGGCTGGAATCAACACACAAATACCGCAACAAGGCATGTGGAGAAAGCCATCAATCAGGGGCCACTGCACACAGTGTTAAATCACTGCTAAAAATGCTCACAACATAGTCAGAAGCTGACTTCGAAGGGCTTTTGTCTTTTTACACAATATTAGCTACGATAATGCAGAGAGATTACCAGGGTTATGAAAGTTATTTGCAAATTTTTTGTAAACTAATTGTTAAAATGTCAATGCTTTATTTTTGGCTAAACGAGGCGAGGGACATTTATTTGTACAGCACAATTTAACAAAGTTGTAAGTCCAACTGCTTTATAGAAACATTTCCCAAATTAGAAAATAAAAGATATATTTTCATGATAAAACATAAGAGAAAGTTAAAAGAGAAAACATTGAATATGTTTCTTAAAAAAATGACCAAATAAAAAAAGTGTTAATTTGGACTGTTAAATAAATATATTGAAATGCAGCTGAACACAGGTATTTCTTTAACTTTGGGTTTAATATTTAGGCTTTCATCCAAGGCTTTATGGAAGTTTGTTTCAGACTTGTTGAGCATAGATGAATGTAACTTCCTCATTTCTGATTCAGACTCTGGGAACTGATGAAAACTGGATCCATGCGACATGAAGGGTCAAAGTGATCTGTTTTGGTTCTAAACCATTCAGAGCTTTATATACCAACAGCTGAACTTTACCGTTTATCGTCTGATGCCAGTCAGTGTAAGATCTCAGAGCTGTACCAATATAGTCCTTTGTTTTGGTCTTAGTGAGAACTTATGAATGAGCTCTTAGTTCAATTGATTTTTTAAGTAGACCTTCAAAGACTAAAGATGAAACGTTTGACCATTTGTTCAAGGTACAGCTGTAATATCTTTAATTCTTGATATAAATTGTTAAGGCTGTGATTCCCTCTGATTTCTGGCCTGGTTGTGGTTTATTTGTCAAATCAATAAACAATAAAGTTTGTTGGTTACCTTTAATTCTTTCTCTTTGACTTCAAAGACAATCGCCTCAATTTTGTTTATTTTCAACTTCAGACATTTTAATTACATGGTCAGTCTCCTGGTGACATTTTCATGTAATCTGAGTGTTTTATAAAAAATATTATTATTCTTTATGACTTGTACTAGTAGGAGCAGGTAGTTGCAAAACAGAAGATGCCCCAGAATAGAACCTTGGGGAACTCCACGTCATTGTAGCCTGCTATAACATAAAGTTACCTAATAACAGGAAGTAATTCCTGTTCTCTAAGTTCAATTTGAACAAATTTAATGCAGTGCCAAAAATGCTCACCCAGCTCTTGTTCATTTGAGTAATATATAGTATATATATAGTATATATATATATATATAGTATATATATAGTATATTGTGACCAACTGTGTGAAATGCAGCCCTGAAATCCAGTAAGACTAAAACAATTTTCATTGCTTGTATGGAAACATGCAGTATGTCTTCAATCACATTGGTCAGAGCAGTCTCAATATTCTGTTGCTGTCCAAAACCTGACAGGTATACAACATAGAAGTTGTTTTATATTTAAAATAACTTAGTTAAAGAAAAAATGGCTTGTTGATTGATCCTGCTTAATAATTGGAGATCAGATTGTAGTTGTGCCTTGGTGTCTTTTCCAGATTATCCCTTTTTTTTTTGCAGAAACCTGATTAGCTCTGGGAAAATGCCAAAAATTCACAACAAGTTCAAAACTTCTAACAGATCTGAATAATCTATTAAACGTTTTTAAAAAACTGTGAGCAGAATGTCAAAACAACAACAGAAGAAGTGCAAAAAGAAAAACAGAAAGGCAATTAACACATCATTGGATGGGACATCACACCATCTGATTGGAGACAAATAAATACAAAAGATTGCAAAAGAAGGCAGTAGAAATCACAAAGTCAGCCATAAACACCATTTCCTGGGATAAGGAAAGCTTCACGTTGTCACACACTTGGGACTTGCTCCTCTAGAGACCATCAAGCGGCAGAGGGTGTGACCAACCTGGAGGAGCTGTCAAATCTGTGTGGTTGGCCACATCTAGGAACAACGGCTAATTAAAAACACATTGCAGCTGTCGTCTGAGGAAGAATGGAATTTAAAGTCTAAACATATCAAGGTAAAAAAAAATAGTCTATCTTATCCTTGTCAGAAAGAAAAAAAACATGCTTAAAACCAAGCTTTTATGCTTTACAAGGTAATAAGTAGGGATTCACCTTTAATGAACAAATCTCTGAACTGGATACAAGTCATAAGTGCTCTAGTTTCTTACTTCAAGGCCTTTTTTGGCATCATGAAATTAATTTCTGCTTTATGATATAATATTAAACCAATAACCATCTACCTGATCTTTACCATTAGGTCTCTTCTGGTTAATAATTAGTGTTGGGCAATGGTTGAAATTTTTAATTGGAATTGTTGACATTAAAATGTCTTTTTCCCTTGTTTGCTACACAGCAGCTAGACCAACCCAACAATCTACTGGATCAAAACAAGAATCAAATGGACAACCTTTAGCAGCAACTTTCTTTTTACACAATAAAAGTTAAAGTAGTACAGTCTTTTTTTTTTTTTTTTTGCAATAGCCAGACAGAAAATATTCAATCATAGAAAAAACAAACAAAAAAAAACAAAAAAAACTGGTATCCCATGTTTACATCAGATGTACTCTGTGTTCAGAGTGAGTGAAACAGAACTTAAAGAAATAAAATATTGGAGAAAAAAAACTATTATATAATGATTGTGTTAATACAATATTTAACATACTGATAACAAAAACTAAAACATTAATGATATGTTATTGTGCTGGGAACCATTTTAATACAGACTACAGATGTAACCAGCCTCTTGAGTTTCTTTACTTTGATGTTTTTGAAGCATCGACAGTATTTTAGGTAAGCCATAGTTAGCTGAAGTAAAAAAAAAAAAAAAAACTCAACAGGATACCAAGTCTGTCTTTTGACTCTGGTTCTCGTCACACTACAAATTCATATCTCGTTTTATGGTTTGATTTATCATCCTGACAGAATCTCTCTGTTTATAGTCTCGTTGATGCACAGCAGGCTGTTAACATAAAGGGTGTGGTCTTTAAAACAGTGTGTTAGAGTCTGTGTATTCACATGTTAGATTTCTCATTACCCTCCTGTTTGGATTCACATTTCCTAATGTCAAACCTGACACAGATGAGCATCAGCTTGAGTGTGTTTTTAAGGGGTGGAGACAAATTCTGACTACATTTATATCTGGTTTAATAACTGGTGTAACCTACCTTTATGTTGCCCAAAGAAACTATGGTTCTTACAGAATTTTGTCTTTATATTCTGTTATCACATCTGTAATTGTCCTATAAAACATTACAAGTAATATTAAACGATCTATGAGCAATTTAATGGTTCTGTCTAACTTCTCTTGGGAACTATCACAACTCAGAACTTTCTTCACAAGATTTTGAGGAATCCAATGCATTGATCTAAGGAATAATAACACAGTAGTGCTAAGGCAGGCCACAGTAAATTCAGTGTGACCACATATTCAGGGTAGGCTCCAGCCCCCGCGCGACCTCGTTAGGGACAAAGCGGTAGATAATGGATGGATGGATGGCATATATTCAGGGTGAGCCAACGTCATTCCCACTGTCACCACATCTGCAGCACCCAAGAGACATATAGTTAACTAAGACAGTACCTTTAACAATCAGACTTTTAATGAGCTGTACATTGCAAGCAGACATGTGGTCTATGCTCCATCTGCTTATTAAACAGAAAGGCCTCAGACCTTTCCACGATATTACTGAGGATGACAGTCTGTCTTGAAGTGAGATAAGACAACAATGGATTACAAGCAAAGAAAACGATGGGGGTTTTAGATTTCAAATGCCAAGGTGAGTGAATGAATCATTAACAATACATTCAGGATATTGTCTTCTATTAACCAACAAAACCAAATAATGCTGCGCAACACACAGTAAAATGGATGATTTATAAACCCTCTGATGGAGAAACCACCTCCTCTTTTTCCCCTTCACTTCATCTCTGTGGAGAAGGGCACACTATACAAGCTTCTTGGAAACTACATCACATAAGGGGCAAGTGAAAAATGACATAATGTACTACAAGTTATGCGCCAGATTCAAATGGCTCATTACCCTTTGAGACATTTATGATACTGAATATGCTGAATTCAGTTAATCATCCGAGAGCAAATGTCAAACTAATGTATATTTCTGCAGCTCAGGTAGCACATTTCTAGCACTTTGAAGATACATTTCTGTAAACAAGAATACTACATACAACTGACATCAAACATTTAGCATTAAGCTAAGTCTTGGAGAGGTGTTTAGATGTAATATTAGTCTTGTACAGAGTATTCCTCAACAATAGCAGAGTGTTTAAAATGTCAGTTTCCTGACTGCTCATGAAAATTCAGCTCCCTGATGTCTGGATCACAGCTCTGCTTTGATGCACACCTGACAGTGGTGTAGTGAACCAGTGGTAAATTCCCTTTCAAGACGGAGCTCTGCACAAGTGTGCATCTGTATTATCATTGTATGTGCACTGATAAAGGAAATGAAACAAAATTGTGTCAGAAAAAGTTTGTATTGATTACACAAGGAAATGAGGAGAAGCAAATCAGGGCAAAGTGTTAAAGAAGAGGCAGGGATAGTGTGTGGGTGGAAAGGCCAGTTCTGGAGTCCTAAACTGAGCCAGCTGTGTCCTCTACACATGCCATAACCACAAGTTCACATCGAAGAGGCGTTTACCTCCTTGAGGCAACCCATGAAGTTGTTGCTAACAGGAGATCCAGGCAGGTCAGCTGTACTAGGGCTTCCTCCAACATAGAAAAAGTCATCAGATCCAAGCATGGTGTAGTCTTCCTGTGTATATCCCGTGGTGGTCAGAATCCCATCCACGGATATCGTTACCTAGACAACAAAGCACAGGGAAAGGACATGCTATACTGAGGCAGCCTATGAATGGCAATATAATCCCCTGTCTTGCTTTTGGTCTAAGACAGACTTCCCTGTGTTTATTTATTTGAAAACCCATTTTCATGTCTGTTTTCAGTGTCTTTTTTCTTGTTTTTCTGTTGTTATTTTGTCCAGTTTGATTAGTTGAAAGACTAAAAGCCTTCAAAGGAATGCTATTCTAGTTAGCGAGTTAGTACACTACCCACACTACAGTGTTAGTACTTTCTCCACTGCAACTTAAAAGTAATTTAGCAGACACAAAAATGGTGTTAGTAAAATGTTATCAACGTTAGTTTAACCACTATTTCATATTAGTACATTCAGTAGTTCTACAAAAAAAAGGCCAAACGTGCCTCTGGGTTAGAGAGGGAGCACATGCTATGTGAAGCACAATCACCTTTAGTTGGGATATTAGGAAAAGAAAACAACAACATGCATGTATTTGTCCTTTCTTTTGTTTATGAACACACGAAAAGAAAGATTTTCCATGTTTTATGTATAAATCTTAGTATTTTTCATATAAGTAGCAGTTTCATGCAAAAGCTCATGGATACTGCCAAACCACACAGAAATAAAAAGAAATGACAAACACATCCCAACTGTCACAGTCATGTGGACAAATGGATAGTTAGGCATTTGTAACATGTAGGCAAAGAGCATGCCATGCGAGGTGGATGGAGATAAAACTGGCTGAGCTGAAGAGCATCAGACCAGCCAGACAGGAGTGTCCTCATTTTTAACCACAGCTTGATGCAAAAGGCTCGAAATGATGCTCCTAAAAAGGTGGATCAAACAGAATTGGACAGGAAACAAGTGAAATAAAGAGGGTGAAACCAATGCATGAACCCAGAAATTAAAAAAAGAAGATTTGAAAAGTAAGCAGAAGAGTACCAACCGCAATTTCCTTTTTTTTCTAAATGACGTCTACAGTAAAAAATAAAGAAAGAAAAGAAACACACGGCAAACCCAAACTAAGAAACAATTAGAATGATATCTACCGAACAATGTAGTGTGTTTACCATAGCGTGTCCAATGCCTGAGTGCTTTGTGGAAAAGGGGGGAGAAAGGAAATTAAAAACTGTGAACAGAATAACGATTGTTACTCAAATAATATATGATGGTCAATACTGTTAGTACATTGTTAAACGGCAAAAACCATACTGGTTAGTAGAATGGCACATTCCATGAATGATGTTAGTTTGTTTCCAAAGCATGTTAGTAACATAGAGAAAAGGGGCAAAATAAGTTTAACAAGAAAAAAGCAGACTGAGGAAAATAACAAGAGTGCTCCTCTGAGGCGCGACAGCTTAACTGGTGACTCGTTGAGGTTTCGCACCAGTTTCTATCAGTACCCAGCATGCCAAGTGGCAGATTCAATCATCAGTAACAAAATCCTGATTTATAAATGCCTACAGCACATCGGTTATTCCTCCATGAAAAGTACAAAGTTCAGCACCCTTTCTTTTCTTTTTGATGAAAATTTGCATTCAGATTTTCTTTGTTTGTTTGTTTGTTTTAGGCTTTCTGCCAAGTCAAAACGTCCAGACACTAAGACAATTCTTTACCTCCTATTTGGTCTTATGGAAGAACTGTAGGACCACTTTACCCACAACAGAACCTCTGACTTAGTAAATAAACAAATAGTGTCATTTATTAAAACACCCAGATGTTACCACACTGAGCTTAGATGTCACATAACAGCACCTTCCAAAACGAAGACAAGTAAGTTTTTTTTTTAGCTAGAGGTTTCCTACAAGTACTGTTTTAGTAATCAGTGAAAACATAAACATGCTTTTATCCCACAACTCAACTTTAATTGTACAGTTGAGCCAGAACCAAACCTGACATCAACCCCTGCACAAAAGATGAGCTTTTCATGTTTGAAACCTCAGAGGGGATGAGAGAATTTCTAATATTTGATTAAAGCTATTCCTAAAATGATACCGTAGCATTTAAAGCAACGCAGGTCTTCAGGAACACCATTATGCACGTCATCGGCCCGGTGGCTTGATCAGTCTGTTGGGTCTTGTTGAGTTTTCTCACAGGACACTGCTGTTGTTGTTATAGGGGTTATATCCTAAAGCTAAATTAATTATTTCACCTGGGAAAAACAAAGCTCCATAGTACTTAAAGAAAATTTACCCGGTGTCAGAGCTAATGACCTCAATCTACTTTAGTTAAAAACAAGATTTAAAAATCTGGTCAGTGTAAAAGCAAAACTGAATATCAACTAACTGGTTCATGGGGTCTCACATAAGTTGCAGTTGGATTTTAATTTGGATTCTACAGAGAAAATGTTGATTTGTACTTTAAGAAGACTTTTGTCTCTTCTGGGCACAGGTCTGACAGACAGGCACCGTGGTCATGCACAAGGAGTCCGCCACAGCGACAGCTGCATCCTGACCCCGTTTAGTTTCTGCTGCTTTGTACAAATCAGTTGTAGTTAGTTTGCCTGAAATACAACAAACCTCCTGAGACTGAAGATAAAAAATGTCAACTTGGCTAACTCTAGTCCATTTACAGTAATGTCAATGAATGCACAATGTCCCTGTCAAATAAACTAATGAGAAAATAGTGAATCAATCCAGTGAGGTCTGTGGGAATAATCCTGCACGGCTGATCCATCAAAAAAAAACTTGGCTTATTATTTTGCTTTATCTCATTGGCCTATGATGGAGATAAACCCAAACAGTCCTCCAATATTTTGAAGCACAGCTGTAATGTCGTAATCACCTCTTCAAGAGGTGAGCTACAAGGTCACGAAAAAACAAAACCAAAACAAACAAACAGATGCTGTTAGATGGATTTCCTGTGTTAAAGCTTTGATTCTAAAACAAACAATTTCAAATCTAAGTAAAGATTTCATTTAAATATACTTAAACCTTAGGGATGCTCTTTATTTGAGAAGTCTGAATGAATGTTTTTAAATGAAAAGGAGCAGTAAAACTATGGAATACACCCAAAATCTTTGTATCCCTGACTAAATCAGTGTTCAGTGACAGCACAAAAATCCCTTCACTAAAGAGAGAAATAAACCAGTTCCTCGCATATTTTCTGACTGCAGAATTTTCCATCAAGCCCTTAAATTAAGACATTTTTTTTCTTAAATTCTGTCAAAAATTACTTTATAAGGGTCTTGAATTAAATAAAACACTGGATGCCCCTGAAGCAAACAAACAAACAAAAAACTGCTTGTCTAGATGTCCCTGCTCTCTTGTGGTTGCTTGTAGTCTCCACCAACCATCATGATTCAGTTAAGCAATTCAGTTACATGGTCTGAAAGAAAAATTCATATTTTATGATGATAATGATTTAAGTGCATTTACTGTAATCTATTTACTGATCATCTTGATCACCCTCAGTACTGTTACCTGACGTAGATTCCTTGTTACTTTGACATCATGCCAATCATTGTCATTAAATTTCCCATTGACTGGCTCCACAAGAGCTTCAAAGGCTCCAGACCCCAAATTAATGACGAGTGACACAGCCCCATTTTTCAGTGCCAGGTTGACGTAATCAGCTGATTTGCCCGTGTGCAGCATCAGTCCATTCCTCTGTAGGGTTTTGAATGACAATGTGATTTCATCACTGCTGCTTTGAATCGGGTTCAAGGACAAGTCGTAGCAGAAGAACTCGGATCCTTTGAAGGTTGCGACATACTCTTCTTTCCCTGTGGAGACAAGAGGAAGAGAAACGTACCACATTAATATTGAGGCCTCTTGGGGACCTGTAAAGAAGCTGTTAGGGAAAAAAAGTAAATAAAACAATAAAGAAAAGAGGGAAAAGTCTCAAACTGTTCAGCTAATATGCAGAAATAGGTGCTGAAATGCTCCTGAAGATACTGATAGATACCAATATTCTCAAACAACCACAGGATTAGAGATCTCCAGATGCATGGGATTTTGCTTCATGGTCACATCATTTATAATTGTAAAGCAGGAAATAAACAGATGATTTTTATGAAAAGTTTAGAGCTTTTAAAAAGTTCTTTAAAATGAATTCTTGTTTTATTTTCTATGATGCATCATTCCTAAATACACAGATCCCAATAGCCTTTGTCATCAGAAGAAATGCATACCTCCATCATGTTTACTGCATCACAGCAAAAATAAATGATATCCAGAAGACATAAAGGACATATTATCGATTAAAAGATGTTGTTTAAATCAAAGCTACTGCAGATCAACAGTAACGGCTTCTTCAAATACCATTCATACATATGAAAATGTGTACATTTAGCATATTTATACAGACTAACAGGGCTAATAAAACTTACATCGTTCATATAAATGAATCAATCTGATGCAAAGGAACAAGCAAGTATATCATGAAAAATAAGAGCATTTTTATGTCCAAGCCAGTCACATAAAATGTTTTTTAATCAGGTTCCACACACGTTCTCTGTGAGCAGATTTGATCTTGCAAAGCCATTCAGTCACAGTAATATGATCAGAAAAATAATACTTTACTCATAAAACAATGTGAAATATGTGTTTGCATTCACTGAGCATGTTCTAAACAACCTTATGTGTTTACCTTATAGCTAATATAAAAAAATAATAATTCATATATGTGGGATTTCAATAAATAGCAATCGATAACGACTTCATGGTTTCTGTAATATATAACCAAACTGAAGCGGCAATGAGAGCCAGTGGGTGATAAATGTAAACACCCATTAGAGAGCATTTAAAAACAAGTTTAGACTGATAACAAGCCATTACAGTCACAAGCAGAAAATAACCGACAAATGGACCAAAGCATTCATTATCAGTCATTCATTTATGTATGCATGCCAAACAAACATAACACACACGCGCACACACACACAAAGACAGACAAGTGAACTGACACGCACTTGCTTTGAGCAGCATTCGGGCAAGGATGCAACAATGTAAGAAATAAAAAGGGGGTTGCTGTCCACAGCAATTTGTCACCTCATTGATTTCCCCTTAAAAGGAGCTATAGTGCACCTCTGGGAAAACTACAGGGGCCATAATTGAAGCTGACTGGATCTGACCACTCTTTGGTCATTCCTTCAGTGTCTGAAACCTTAATGAGGTAAAATGAGAAAACTCCTGCCTCCTCTCAAAACCCACACATCCCAATGACCACAAAACAAATAGAGCCAATAGTTTAGCTTCATTTCCATCTTTTTCTCACATCTCTGTGTTCAAGTCACATTTATTCCCGACTTTACAGAATGTATTATGCATATAGAGAAGTTCAGCTTGGAATACGGCCAGAGGAAGTTTCAGTGGGGTAGTACATCTGCTATATTTTTTTTAACATAGATGATACCAATAAATATGTAAGGTACAATGAATATAATTATTTAAGCATTTAAACTCATAAGAATATAGATTTAAGACACTAGTAAATGTATAATTGTTTATTCCTTAATGATTTTAACTGTGGCTATGCATCTTTTTTTTTATTTCCATCAGTCTTTCAGGTGTCAAATCTAGGTTGCACAAAAAGCTTCATTTTAGCCTGCAATAATACAAAGCTCACAAGCGCACGGATGACTCATTACCGGTCTATTCATTTTACAGTAGCAGCTGACAGATATGGGATTTTCAGTGGTTAATGGTGATTGTTTACAAAGCAGAAAACCCAGTGACCAATTTATAACGCATATGACAGGGTGCAGGTTTTGTTATTTTACATTTGATAAAACACAATAATTTGACAGAATTAAACAAAACGTTGAATCAGAAATCTGTAAACAGAGCTTCCTGCTGAACAGAAAACCCTGCACTGCAGCTGTGTATCCATGTTTTGTTTACCTGGCTCTTTGAATAGTCCACAGTGGCAGTGGCCTAACATAATTGCTATCTGAATAATTCTCTAATTTCAACTGTATTAGTTATCTATAATAGCCAGACAATTATGTTTAAAGAGAAAACACGAAGGTAATATATATATATATATATATATTGTATGTATAAAATCTTTAAAATAATTTAAAGTCTATTAAAGCAGCGTTTTTCCAACTCAGGGAACCCTGCCCTGCGTGTTTTAGAGGTAACCCTATTTTACCACACTTGACTCAAATGAATGGCTCGTTAGTAGAGTTGAAGAACTTAACAAGCAGGTTAATGAACCTGAATCAGGCGTGCTGGAGTTGGAAGGAACCAAAACACGCAGGGCAGTGTTCCCTGAGGACCAGTGCTGAAAAACACTGTATTAATGCTCTGCTTAAATTCTCAAATATTATTTTAAAATCACAGCAGAAACAAATTGCTACAGTGTTGATATTTAGCACCCAGTGTGTCAGTCAGACATATCAATTCAATGCAGACAAAAAAAAAACTATGTCATATTAGAAGAGTGTATCATTTTTCTGAATGTGCACCTTTAAATATTCTTGCATGTCCTAATCAACAGCTTTTTTAACAGCATTCTAATGCCCTTGAGTCTTGATACTGAATGAAAATATAGGTGACATCTCAATTTTTTTCAGAGAACAGGTGGAAAACAGAAATATACTGGCATCGAACACTTTGTTTCTGAATCATTGAACCCTTTTTTTAATAGCTGACAAAGTATTATCCACAAATGATAAAAACTCCCATCAGAATGTATTTAAAAACAGCAATTTTAAACTGCATTGAAGCATTCACCACAACAT
>JBAMIG010000017.1:10177790-10199300 GCA_037177335.1 Kiunga ballochi | reverse complement strand
CTGTATATACATATATACAGGAAGATTCTCTTGGGAAAGTAAATTTGTTCAGCACAATGCAGCATCCAGACCATCATCCTGCCTGCTCAGATGCTGGACAAGACACGTTAAAAAAAAAAAAAGAAAAGTTTAAAAAAGTACCACTATCATACTGAAGAAATAGATGTAGGAGTAGAGTATTCCAGTTATTTTTTCATTTTAATTTAAACATGCCTTTTATTGATTACTGGAGAAAGGGTTCGCATTGAGAAGCTGGAAAAGGTGGGTGAAACATTAATTTATCAGGTACAACACAGTTTAACTATTATAAAAATGTATTTTACTTCTAAATAAAATTTCTTTTTTTTTTTTTTACAAAAACTTTCTCATATTGTAAATTTCACACAATAAAAGCATTTCAGAATGTCTTTTCCCTAGCATGACTGAATGAGTATCCACTATATTTTCACATCTCGGGAAAGTTTACATGTACTGTAATCTGTGGTATATTGTGCCCTACTTGAATATATTTAATAAAGTGAGCAAACAAAAAAAAACTGGGTCATTTTGGGTTGAAGATTTGATTTGATCCACCTGCAAATCACAAAGTAGGAGAACAAACTTGTGACAATGCTGAATTGTTGACAGGCTTTGATATTAATATTCCCGATTCTTCTGATCGCTTGATAAATAATATCACACTCTTATTTTACTTTAATGTTCAAGCATTGGAAATGTGTCGGTGGTGAGTCTAATACTTCATAATTGGTAAACTAATGTGGGTCAGCCATTCAAGAAGTTGTATCTCCATGCCAACAGTAGACATTTCTGTTATGCCTATAGCCACTGATATCTAGATAAGATAGCCATTATTTCAAAAACTCTTAAAATAACCACAAACGGGCAAAAACTGTTCTGGGACAGATTGTGAGTAAAGTCAAAGAACAGCCCTTTTCTTATTTCCAGTCAAAGACAACTTAGAGTTATGATATTTTCCACTGATGCATATAGTAACATTCACTGTTCATTCTAACAGATGAGCAATCCCTGCCACAGAGTATTATGAGGTTATTAATTTCCCCCAGGGTAGTTATTAAAGATCTGAGCTCTAATGATTCAATTCCCAATCTCGTGTTCCTCAAGGACCTTTTGGCTGCTGTCTCAGCAACCTGACTCTGAACACTGCAATCGAATGGACACAAAACAGACTAGATGGATGGATGGATGGATGGATAGATTATATTACTACTTTTAAGCCTAAAGAGGCGCTAGGTTTCAAGATTAATGCTTTTTGTATTTGTCCCCAAGGGTATGAATTAATATTACATATTTCCCCAAACCCCATATTAATGTAACATTCAACAAGCAGAAAGAGAAGCCTCTGATTGGTCAATTCCCAGGAGTAGTTGTCAGGAGCAGCACATCAGCTGTTTCAATTTGACTAATGTTTTTATCCCCCTTTATCTACTGGTTCATGAAATTTCCAAATGTTAAGATGATACATACAAATTATGTTGTTATATAAACGAGCCTGTAAACATACCGGTAAGTTAGTTTTCAGAGTAAACAAAGTGATAAAATATAAATGCTTAAGTTTGACGGAGCTATAACATGGTAATGCTACACCTCATCTCCCTACAGCGAGTCAGAAGTTAGCACCGTTTTTGAGCTTCACGTCTATGCTCTACAATAAAACTTATATTATTTTTACCAGGATTAAAGTTCAGCCAAACACTCGAGCTGTGGCAAATTTTATACAACCTGTCTTTTCTCTGTTTGATGTCAGATGAAAAAGGTGCTGACGATGCAAAAGTGCTTTAATAATGACTAGATTATTTCTAATATGGAGGATGTGCAGGCACGTGTTTCTGGTTGTAGACTGTCAGTTTGGAAGACAAGGGTCAAGAGATAACCGTTGAGTAATACGATAACATTTTTTAAATTGTTAAAACCCTGAGTTTTTCCACAGGAGTTGATTATCTACTATCATTGTGATGTGTTGCCGTGGTAACCAGCTGTTGTCATGGAGTTGCAGCTGGGTCTGCAGCAGCTGGTAACGTATGTTCTGAGTTTCTGTTTCTTTGTGTTGTGGTTTCACAAATACTATGAAATAAAATATAATAACTGTACACTGTGGGTTTATTTCTGGTCATAGATTTCACATAAATATGACACACTCTGGCTGATACTAGAGACAGTTACGGAGCGCTTGAGATTGACATAAACTTACCTGAGACATAATGATATAGAGGTTTCTGTTGGTATCATCCACAGATACTTGCTGTGTGAGTGTGTTTAGGCTTAATTTATGCTTTATCCTGTGTGTATATGCTAGCTACTCTATGGCCATCACTGGACCCATGCCCACCTAACCAGCATCGTTAACAACTGGAAACACGTGACTGCACGTCTTCCATATAAGCCTTTAGGAGTGTCCTCTAAGACTAAAACTAAACTAAACAAAAAGACTGGCTGTGGAGACATGGTGGACTGACAGCAGGGGACAGCCAGTCATAAAAGAAATAGCAAAACCAATGAAACTCAGTGAAGTGAGCATCAGCTTGCGCAGCCATTTTCTGCTTGGTCCCAGTGCCTGATACAACTTCATTTCCTGGAACAAAATATTGTGTTTGGACAGTAAAAGATGCAGGGGGCAAAAACTGCTTATTGAAAAACTACATCCATGCTCACAAGTGTTATGTGTTACCCCAATACACTTGATTAACCCGTTATCCGGCACTCATTGAAATATTTGGAAACGGAATATTTCAACTGTAGAAAAAAAAGAGTCTTTATATTAGCTGCAGATTCAATCCGTAAACGGTAAATATTGTAAAGCAATTAATATAAATTTACAAACCTTTCTTAAACTTAACTACATAGATTTAGTTGCAGAATAGATAGAATAAATTGAATCAGAGTCTTTTTAATAATCATGTAGGAAAAAAACAAGTTAAATGTATCCTTGTGCTAATGTTTTGTTTTGTTATTTTTTTTTGTTTATGATATCTAATTTTTACAAAAAACATAAAACCACATCAGCATGAAGATCACATTGATGAATATGCATTTTTAAAAACAAGCAAACATTAAAACACTAACAGACAATCCTAAGGTCAATCCTTGTAATATTTTAGGTGTTGCTTATCTATAAAACTACAAAACAGGTTGTCATTCTCTGCTTTTAAGCCACTAAATTGGACTGATTGAGATGCAAGTGATTAGGTGGACTGTCAGCACATGCCCTGCACTGGTGAGGCAGTCTGAGTCATTAACACTCAACAAGCACACTGCAGCCCCAGGGCACCCTGCTTTCTGACAGTAATGCATTCTAATCTTGTCAGCCCATTGAGAGCTTTAGCTACATTACAGATAACAGGGGCAGAATCAAACACTGACAACACTGTCTGTCAACATCTCAGATCAATCAAGAACTAAAAGTCTGTGATGCAGTCATGCATGCTTGACTACTCAGGCCAATCACCATGAATCCACAACAAGAAACAAAACTCCAATATACATCAGGCAATGATGCTAAGAAATTGAAGGGAAAAAAAAGAAACTTGCAGGTCCCACACACAAACCAAGTCCCAGAGGTGATTTCAACAAATGTCCTTCTTTTGAAAACCCACTCAGTCTCTGCGAGAGAAGAGAACAGCTATATTTTATTCAGAGCGAGTGTGCTGCAGAAGCCCCTATCTTCTGCTGCTTCACTAACACATAGCCAGGCTTTGGCTGTGCATTATTCAGCAATCCACATGGCAAATGGCCAGACAGTCAGATATGTCAGGTTTACCCTGTTCTCTGGTAAAAATCCTCCTATATTAAAAATCATTTTTTATAAATGTATACATTTTTTTTATTTTTGTTTTACACTGCTAATGAAACAGGATTAGTTCTGTAGTAGGTAATTGTGACAATGCCTTCAGGCAAGGCAGCTCTACTCATATGAGGATGTATGCATCATCAATTACATCCTCAACAAGCACTTTGTTCTGGAGTGGTACAAGGCCACAACACAACTTAGAGCCTCTCCTTTCTCTCTTTTTCCTTTTTTAATCTCCACGGGATACATTGTTGGTCCTGCAGGTAACTGCTGCCTCTCCAGTAGCTCTCCGCTCTTTTTGGACTGTTTTGACCTTTTGGACCTTTTTTCATTCTACCTACTGCTTCTTGCAAAAAAGCTAGTGTTTGTGTTTTATACATGTATATACAGTGAGTGTTTTTGCCTTTGGGATGCGACAGGCAGCCAGTTCCTCGGACTCTTTACTTACGAGAAGAATCATTAACTTTGCTAGCTCAGCTAGCTGCTAGCCTTGCTAGCTCTGTGCACAAAGGGCTGACCCGGGTTATAAAATGACACCCTGATGGAGCCAAAAAGGAGATTAAAAAGCTACAAGCCCAGTGTTGCCAACTCCCTGGTAAAAAGTAGCTATTGGTTATTCCAAAAGTCACTAGAAGTTGCTAAGTGATGTCATCACCTAATTTGCATCATTTTCATGTAATGGAAGTTGTTGGATGGAGGGATAATGTGGAGAAAACAAAAGGTGAGTCAAGAACACTAAATATGTTTGGTCCTATGACTAATCTCTTTTCTGTTAGTTATTGGTTCATATCTTCTTTTTTTGCCTTTGAAATGGGCTATCATTTTGAAATAAAAAAGAAATTGAATTTAGACCCACAATACATAAACAACTTTGTTCTCCAATGGTAAACACTAGATTTTCACACACACATACTCACATTTACCCAAAGAGAGGTCTTATGTCATGCTGTTTGTTTTGTTTGTTTTTTTTATATCAAAATTTAGCATAAAAATCTGCTTTACAATACAGGTATTATGTCCTTGCATAGTCTCCAATAAACAGCTTCAGCCACCCTTTTAAGCATACAGTTAAGACTGAGACATAATTAGCAAATAAATGTTAAGCTCAAAGAAAGAAACACACACAGTGGACGAGGTGAGTAATGACTGAAATTGTGGGTCAAATAAATTATTATGACAAGACAGGGAAAAAAATTTCAATTTATATCCCACTCTGTAAAACAGGACAAGATCAGCAGTGGATTTCCGCATGTGCTATTGACTTTGACTGTGAATGTGGAGTGAGGCGGGTGTCTCTTCTGCTTCTGCAGCTGGAGACACCTGAGACTGGCCGCCCGTGAGCACTTTCGGACAGGGAGGAGCTCCAGCTGCTTGTTTGTGACAGTAACTGCAGAAAAATCTGCTTTCAAGTCAATCACCAAAACACCAGAAAAGTCTCCAATAACTCCAGAAAAGTTGCTAGATTTGTCGCTAGTCGCTTTTAACAAAAAGAAAAGTATCCAAAAAGGTTTGGAAAGTCGTCAAAATTTTGCCAAAAAGTCATAAGTTGGCAACAGTGGCAAGGCTGCAGAGAATGTGAACTCACTGCTGAACAAAATGGACGAGTTAACCGCTCTGTACAACCAACGGACTTACTGGAAGAGCAGCTTGATCATCTTTATGGAGACATGGCTAAACCTCCCTATACTGGATGCTAACGTGGACCTGCTGGGATTCACTGTCGCGAGATCAGACAAACACACCAAAGCGAGTGGATAAAGTAAAGTTTGGGGACTTATCATGTATGTCAACAATTGCTGGTGTAATCCAGGGCATATCTCCGTAAAGACAGTCTTGTGTTAGCTGTGTTCTCAATCTGCTAGCCGTTAGCCTGCAGCCGTACTATCTGCTAGCTGTTAGCCTGTTGCCATACTATCTACTAGCCATTAGCTTGCAGTCAAACTATCTGCTAGCCATTAGCCTGCAACCATACTATCTGGTAGCCGTTAGCTTGCAGCCATACAATGAATGAATGAATGATTTTTTTTTTTATTTCAGTAAAATAAAAACAATAAAATAAACAAATATAAATAAAATCCCATTTCAATATTTTAGGGAAATACCATCTTGTTTTTTTTTCTATCCATTCACATTTCCAGTCACCTAGTATTCATACATTGATACTTCAGACCATTAAGTAGATTCATTATTTATAAGGAGATTATTACTTTGTTGGTTCACTTCCCATAATTGTCCTGATATTTCTCCCAGTGATCCATTGGTACAGGAAGTACGCAAGAGGGAGGATAAACATCATAAATAATCAAAGGCATGTCATCAATACAGACATGGTTAGAATACAAAAATGCCCCATAGCAAAACAAAGAAACTGGCCTCACATCAAAAGAGAAGCACATAATGAATGCTATAATCACATGTACACCAATACACACACCAACTGACTGTCTTGAGTATGAAAGACTATGAAGGACTCATTTAAAAGCCAATAAGTGATGATACATCTGAGAGAGGTAATTAAAAAGTAACGAAGTGATCTTCTTTATGCTCTTTCTTCTTTGTAAATGTCTTAACTAGTTCAAAAAAATTATATGCAGTGTATGCATGTAATAAATAATATTTATCACTGATCAAACAACAATGTCTTGAATGTTCTATCTAGCCTGGCAAAAAGACTCAGCAATTCACAATCCCTTACTTTCTGCCCGACAAACAAACAAACCTTTGCTAGAAGTTCACAAGAAGACTCATCAGTTTTTTCTCAGTCTTTTTTACACTTTCTAGTCAAACACACCACTACCTCCCCAGTGTTTTTCTTTGGGATTCAGTCTGACAAAGGACACTTTAAACTGCAGTGGCATTAGGATTTTGATTAATATATTGTTGGTTATCACTCACATCACTCAAGGCACTATTATTTATGGTTTAACACACTGTCAGAAAAAAGAGAGAAAAAGAGGGCAGATTTCAGTAGCATGTTCCTCATATTTGATTGACTAGATTAGTGATTATGAATACTATTAGATGACACTTTTGGAATTTTACATGCATAAATAACTGGTACCAAAATGTGACTAGAAGAATAATGTATTGGTTGAAACCAGTAAAACTACCACACATTTAAATAGTGATTACAATGTCCCTTTGTTTGCTGCTAAAGTTAAACAACTTATCTTTTAAATAAATATGACTCATAACAATATTTTATGTTCTGTGTTTGTGGCAAAAGCAGAATAGAAGTTCATTTGCTCACCACGCATTTCCTTTGGTAAAATAATGAGAATTTTTAGCAGAGAAAGTAAAAGCTGACTAGTAGTGGCATGCTTCATTAACTTCTGGCTTTCAGGTGCAATGCAACATAATCGAGTTCGACTCATTTATTGTACATTAAGTGTACATTACTTTTTTTGTTTTTTTTGTCTTGTACCATCACAGGTGAAACTGGAAAGGGTCCAGGTGGGACTGCTCTTTGGCTTCATAGGAAATCTTATTGGATACCATTGTGACTACGCTAGTTTGAAATACATTTTAAAGTGGTTTCCTAATTAGTCAACCTAAATTGTTGTTTGGCAATATGTGAGCATGTGCAATGTGAGTGTTTTGCCAATGGTGTCACTATCTTTTTTTCAGGGTTTTAGTCCCAGATGTTTTCAGTCTAGCCCCGGTGAGAAAAACCAAAAGAGTTACGTGCACACAGTGTGTTTACCACAACCGCTCGCTTCTGTGTTTCTTATCCATCCCTGACAAAATGCTCACAATAAGGGCAACACTTTTACAGGCGGTGGGATGAAGGCAATGAGTGGCTCATTGAGAATTTCGGCAGGATTCCTGTACGGGTGCATAACAGGATCATGCCAACATTTATACAACATATAATTAAACTTTCAGGATGGATAGGAACTACTTAAAACAAACAAACTAAAATGAAAAAACTAACTAAAAGGTATGATGAATATTGAGGTGCCCAAAGAGTGCCTCAGTATCCAGTTAGTGTTAACTACGTTTGGGATTTATACATCCATCCATCCATTATCTACCGCATCGTCCCTAACGGGGTCGCGGGGGGGCTGGAGCCTATCCCAGCAGTCAACGGGCGAGAGGCGGGGCACACCCTGGATGGGACGCCAGTCCATCACAGGGCCAAAACACACAGACATGAATGGGATTTATACAGTTTAATTAAAATAGGAGGCTAGCAAGTTGCAGCATTAAAAGTTAAATACAGCTTGTAGTCAGTCCTATTTTGTATCAAATGGATATCAAATGAATAAAGAGAGAAGGAGGGATTTTTCTGACTTTTCTGTAATGATGATGGACACAGATCAGGATGACAAAAAGTACATCTCCACTGTCAGCAGTCTTGACAGCCAGCCAAAAGCGTTGTTGTGGTCAGAGTCCGGAATTCAGATGACCACCACAGGATAGTGAGCCTGAACCGCTATGGAGAGAAACCATTGATTTCCAACTATCACACACACACACACACACACACACACACACACACACACAAACACCTTTATTTATTTAATTATTTATTTCATTTTAGCTTTTTAATATTTTAGGTTATTAATTATTATTTTAGATAAGTAATCCTAACCCTTCTTTCAAATCTTTTTTCATTTTATTTATTTATTTATTTTTTATGGAACTTTTTTTTTTTTACTTGCATACTTAGTTATGTTGTTGCTAAAAAAATTTTTAATTACCTGTTAAAATAACTATTTCATTCATTGTCTCCAAACAGACTGATCATTACAACCGTGTGTGTGAGTGTGTTTTAGAAAGAGGAAGACTATCATTTTGTTTCTTAGTATAATCTCTTCACCTCGATAAAGACTTGGCCAGCCTGTAGTTCCCCCATGTACAAAAGTGTAGCTACCACAGTGTAACACACAACCAACATGACGTCAACTTGTGAAGGACAATTATGAGAGGAAATGTTGAAAGTACTATAAAAAGATGACTCACAGCATAGTTTATTATATAGTTAACAGGTGTTTAAAGCAGTCTCACAGTCTGCACATGGTATGGCCCTATAGGGATATGGCGCGTCTGTTTATCACCTAAATAAAAGTCATTTTTTTCTGGGAAAAGAAAAAGATCTTGGTCTTAACAGGTTCATATTCACAAGTTATGATGTAGTTAAATATTAAAGGCCCTATATTATGGAAAAAAATCACATTCTAAAGGTTTTCTACCTGCCATATGTGTCCCAATAGTCTATATATGCTTGCTCCACTTTTTACTAAATGTGTGCTTAAATAGGTGAGTCTGAAAACTTTTCCTTTGTGACCTCACAAAAGGAAATAACCAATGTGTGGTAAATACAACCCCCCAGGTAACCCAGCAAGACTTAAACTCAATGACTAAGCACCAGCAAAAGCCACATCCACTGCACTCTGATTGTTGGGTGGGTGAACAGCCACCATTCACATTAACAGGTTCACACATTGGAAATGGCCCGCTCTCAGTAAAGCTCAGTAGAGCAGGGTTGGAATTGCTATATTTAGGGTAATACACTGAAAACAATGTTGTCGAACCTCTGACACTCATGTGAAATTGCAGGGAAATGTGTAGTATGTGTAAGTGATATAAATGTAAGCTTAAAAAGCTTTTTTCAAGTACACATATTTCACAATTACCTAAAAGACAAACACAATTTTTTTACTATATCTAATTTAGTCTTTTTCTGAATAATGTTGCAAGTAGGTGTAATGTGTTTTATTTTTAAATGCATTAAACATAAAAATAACAGGTAAAATACACAATATAGATAAAACTATCAATTCAACCATCCATTTTCTGCTGCTTATCCGAGGTCGGGTCGTGGGGGTAGCAGCTCAAGGAGGGAGGCCCAAACTTCCCTCTCCCCAGCCACATTCACCAGCTCATCTGGGGGGACCCCGAGGACTCCCAGGCCAGCCCCAAGATGTAATCAGCTTTGCCTTTCGACTCAGCTATCGCTTCACCACAACCAATCAGTACAGCATCCGCAGACGATCTCACGCTCCACTCCCCCTCCCCACTCGTGAACAAGACCCCAAGATACTTAAACTCCTCCACCTGGGGAAGGATCCTATCTCCCACTCTTAGAGGGCACTCTACCCTTTTCCGGTTGAGAACCATGGCCTCAGATTTGGAGGTGCTGATTTTCATCCCAACTGCTTCACACTCAGCTGTGAATCACTCGGGTGAGAGCTGCAGGTCAGGACTTGATGAAGCCAACAGAACCACATCCTCTGCAAACAGCAGTGACCCAATCCTGAGGTCCCCAAACTGGATTCCCTCAACACCTCGGTTGCGCTGAGAAATTCTGTCCATAAAGGTTATGAACAGAATCGGGAATAAAGGACAGCCTTGGCGGAATCCAACCCTCACAGGAAACGAATCTGACTTACTGCCGGCAATGTGGACCAAGCTCTGACACCGGTTGTACAAGGACCAAAAAGCTCAAACAAGGGGGTCCAGTACCCCATACTTCCGGAGCACCCCCCACAGGAGTCCTTGAGGGACACGATCAAATGCCCTCTCCAAGTCCAGAAAGCACATGTAGACCGGTTGGGCAAACTCCCATGCTCCCTCCAGGACCCTAAAGAGGGTATAGAGCTGGACGAAAACCACACTGCTCCTCCTCAATCTGAGGTTCGACTATTCAACAGACCCTCCTCTCCAGCACCCCCAAATAGACTTTCCCAGGGAGGCTGAGGTGTGTGATGCCCCTGTAGTTGGAACACACCCTCCGATCCCACTTTTTAAAGAGGGGGACCACCACCCCAGTCTGTCAATCTAGGGGCATAGTCCCAGATGTCCATACAATGCTGCAGAGATGTGTCAGCCAGGACAGCCCTACAGCATCCATAGTTTTAAGAAACTCTGGGTGAATCTCGTCCACCCCTGGGGCCCTGCCACTGAGGAGCTCTTTAACCACCTCAGAGATCTCAGCCCCGGAGATGGGAGGACTCGCCCCAGAGTCTCCCACCTCTGCTTCCTCATCAGAAGACGTGTTGGTAGGATTGAGGAGGTCTTCGAAGTATTCTCTCCACCGACCCACAACATCCCGGGTAGAAGTCAGCAGTACTGTAGACAGTGTTGACAGAGTACTGCTTTACCCCCGTCAGGTGCCGGATGGTGGACCAGAATCTCCTCGAAGCCAATCGAAAGTCGCTCTCCATGGCCTCACCAAACTCCTCCCATGCCAATCCCAAGTTTTTGCCTTGGCGTCCACCAAAGCCACATAGCGCTTAGCCTGTCGGTACCTATCAGCTGCCTCCAGAGTCCCACAGGCTAAAAAGGCCCGATAGGACTCCTTCTTCAGCTTGATGGCATCCCTCACGGCTGGTGTCCACCAGCAAATTCTGGGATTACTGCCACGACAGGCACTGACGACCTTGCAGCCATAGCTCTGGCTGGCCGCCTTAACAATTGAGGCACGGAACATGGTCCACTCAGACTCAGTGTTCCCTGCCTCACTCGGGACATGGTTGAAGCTCTCCCGGAGGTGGGAGTTGAAGCTCTTCCTGACAGGGGACTCTGCCAGACATTCCCAGCAGACCATGATGACACGTTTGGGCCTGCCAGGCCTGACCTGCATCCTCCCCCACCATCTGAGCCAACTCACCACCAGGTGGTGATTGGTCGACAGCTCCGCCCCTCACTTCACCCGAGTGTCCAGGACACGCTGCCTCAAATCCAACAATATGAATACAAAGTCATTGTGTCCTGGTGCCAGGTCTACATGTGGGCGCTCTTATGTTGGAACATGGTGTTCATGATGGACAATCCATGGTGAGCACAGAAGTCCAACAACAGAACACCACTCCGGTTAAGATCGGGGGGGGGGACCTCCATTGAAGTCACCCAGGAGGATGAGGGAGTCCCCCGTGGGGGCGCTCTCTAGCACTTCCCTTAAGAACTCTAAAAAGGGTGGGTGGTCTGAACTGTCATTCGGTGCATAGGTTCAAACAGTCAGGACCCATCCCCCCACCTGAAGGCAGAGGGAGGCTACCCTTTCATCCACCGGGGTGAACCACAATGTACAAGCGCTAAGCTGGTGGCAAAATTAGTATGCCTCTCACCGGGGCCAACGCCAGAGTGGAAGAAGGTCCAATGCTTCTCGAGGATACTGGTTCCAGAGCCCAAGCTGTGCATTGAGGCGAGTCCAACTGTATCTAGTTTTATCTAAAACTTCACGCACCAGCTCAGGCTTCTTGCATGCCAGAGAGGTGATGTTCCACGTCCCTAAAGCCAGCTTCTGCAGCCAGGGATCGGACCGCTAGGGCTCCCACCTTGGGCCACCACCCAGACACCTGTTTGCCTTGGGTGACCCTACCAAGGGCATAAAGCCCCTGAAAACTTAGCTGCTGGGATCTTCGGGACACACAAACCCCTCCACCACGGTAAGAAGGCGACTCATGGAAAACTATACAAGAACAAATACAAATACTTGCCAGCATATAGCAAATGAATTCATATGTAACTAAAAGGAGTTGAAGAGTTTGTGTGAAGTGTGCTGCTAGAGTAGAGAAAGAGTAGTTCCTTCCTGACTGCTCTCTTTGTACTTTCAGAAATTTCACTGGTTACAGGGTTCCCCAGGATGCCGGCTAAAAGCTTCACCACAATAGTTCCGACATTTGGATATCAGAAGGGCCAGCAGAGTGGTAGCACTCTGTTTTTGTTCAACTGTGGACATCCATAGAGATGGAGAGGTGATCTTCATCTTGAAGTTAACTCAATGAACTTATTAGCTGGCAAAAAAAAAAAACATGCAGAAAGATTTGATGGTAAACCGTAAGAGCTTCAAACAGTACAGAAGGGGGGAAAAATAGTTTAACAATAAAGATGTGATGAAAGATATTTTAAAAAGAATAAATATTGAGAGAAATTATTGCCCTTTAGCTACTAAATTGTTCATTGAATTTAGATCTTGATATTACATATTAAGTTAAAGTACTTTATAAAATGGAATTGACTGACATTTTTTTTGTTACATCTAAATATCTTTGAGTCATCTTTCAAAAGTGTTTTTCAAAGGTCAGACATAATCAAATACACGGTAACTGAATAACCAATACATCTGTCCCTGTCTTTCACACACTCTTCCAACCTATGAGATCAATTCAAATGAGACTAGTCGATTAAATCAAAATTATAGATAATAAAATACAGATTGTAGCAATAATCAGACACCAATAAAAGGATGCATATTATATAATCATAAAACATAATGTTCTAATATCTTTAACTATATTTATACTACTGTAAATATTAGAACTACTGCCAGCGATGGTTGCTGTCACTACACATATTTTTTAATGCTACATGTACCTTTGTGGTTAAAATGGTACAATTTGTACTTAATATAAAGTTGAACCCTTTTTCTTTGTCCAATGAACTTGTGGTCTTTTGTAAACCAATGTAATTTTGAGAGAACATTCTTTAAAAATGTAAGTACCGAAATTTCCTGCTCTAGTACCTCTATTTTACAAAGTGCTTGGTAATTCTGTTACCAAAGATCCTGACACAAAATAAAAATGAGACAAATAGAGAGAGAGAGATAAAGAGATAAATAGACAACCAAACAACATTATAATGAAAAGGACAGTTATTTCTTTGTAAAGAGTCGTAATTATGATTGCATACACTCATTTCTGTATACAGTGTATTTTTTGTCCTTGCTGTACATAAAGAGGAGAAATCCCAAGTCAAGGTAAAGGCACAGACTCCAGAGTATACTGCATGTAGCTCATTAGATGGTACTCCTCAGGGGATCTACTTGGGATGGAGCCATACAGGTGCATTTGTCACCACAGGCGAGCCACTAGAGAGGTGAGACAACAGGGACCATATAGGAAACAAACACACTAGGTGAATTACAATACATATCCCCTTATTCAACGGACATGGCTGAAAGTTGTTTTTTTTTCCTCTTATGTACAACATTAGTGGCAAAGGATTAAAAAAAAGGATCCCACATAAAAAAATGTCATATTACTTGTATTATAAAACAAAATATGTTTTTGTTTCTTTACATTTTCAATTTTATTTGGATATAAACTTGAAAAAAACTTAAGTTTCTTTTTTTCTGTATCCATATTCATCATTTCAGCTTTTTAAACATTAGCATAGAACTAATTTCACTATTCAAAATCAATCAACAGTCCTAACTGCACATCATGAGCTTTGTCACAATAATGAATTAAAGCCATTTCTGACCCTTACAGTTTTAATGGGCAATCGATCAAACCAAACACACCCTGTATAGAAATGAAAATGTACAGCACAGACTTTCAGAGTATTGAGAGCATGCCCAGAAAGTCCAAGCTGTAAATTATAGAGACATGGCACTTAATGGTAGATGTGGCTTCCAGGGTCACCCTTTATTAAGATTTGGCCCTCATAAATCTATTCTATATGGAGTTCTCATTGTCACCGTTTGCCAGTGGACAAGCCATTCAAGAGGACGTCAGCAGATGTAGGCTGCTGGAAAGAAGACCTTTGAACGGCAAAGAGAGAGAGAAGGAAAGTGAGAAAAAAGGCACAAGCAGAGTCTGCAAAGCTCTAAAATAATGAGAAGGCAGAACTGTCAAGAGCATGGTTTAAAGCACAAAATGGAAAAAAAAAAGAACACATCGGAAAATGTCAAAATTGCCCAGTGGGATATGGCAACGGTTCCAAAGAGATGTGGGTCACAGTGCTCATGTCACATAGAGCCAGATACTTATGGACATTGTGGGAAATCTGTTTAATGTTTTTTAAACAAATACAAATAGATTGTATCTTGTAGCATTAATGAAACGCTGCAAAACCACAAAGTTATGTAAAACAGCATTTTGTTTTCAAACTCATACCTCTTCAAACTCAATGCTTTTTGTTAATTTAGCATTTTCTGAATGGTTCATGTAAAAAAAATATGCAGGTATTAGAGTTACAGCAGATTTAGCAAAAGATAGATCAAAAAGGTTGGATGAAGGTCTGATTGTATGTAAAACGAAAAACTAACATGCCCATTGAATACTTTAATACCAAAAGGCAATAAGAGCCAGATCTTAAAACGACAGCTTAAATCAGTAGGGTGAGCTCATTTTCATCCCACCGGGTCGGGTTCATGAGGCGTGTCTCTTTTATTGTTCTACTAGCTGAGGATGCTGATGGTTGGTCTGGGAATTTATTAAGCCAGAGTTGACCCTCTGATACTTTGCTGAGGTTTTATGGGGTACCAATATGTGTCACAAGTCCTGAATTACAACTAAACAAGTCCATGTCAATGACTTCTTATCTATCTATAGATGGGATATGGAAAAAAATTGAATAAAAGAAAAAATATGATCAGAAGCCTTTTAAAGTGTCATCAGAGCTCAAAATATAAGTACAGCAATGTCAAACTATAAAGATGTTATATTCAGTATTTAATTCTGACATAAATGTATACAATTAGCATGTGCAACCTTTAATGTTTATTGATTTTAGCAAACACAAAAAATTCTAATTTTATAAGTGAAAGGATTGAGTTCAGTGATCCCTTCTGACACTTCCAAGTATACAACAAAAACCCAGCTTCACCAGTACTAAATAGTTGCAAAACAACTATTTCATCATCCACTAAATCTGCACTTCAAGCTCAAACAGTAACAGAAATAGACGTAATCACATTCCAGCCTTGATAAAAAAAAAAAACAATTTCAAAAAGCCTTTTTTGGGATAACATAGAAACTGGTGGAACATCAGTCGTTGGCTGGGTGACAGATTTTCCAGTCTGTGAGGCAAACTAAATAATTGAGTCCGGCCTGGTTATAAATGCTACTTGAGTATTTGCTGAGATGTTGACATGTGACTGTGGTTTCTGGAAGTACAAGATGAGAGCATGGGCTAATTTGAAATGGACACTTTAGCACAGCTAGAGCTGCAGTGGTTACACATCACTGAACAGAGTAAGAAATAATAAGCCTTGTTGCTCTGGGCAGCGACTGCATCAAAGTTTCAGGAAAAGCTTGATATAAGTAAAATTAATTTTTATCACAATATACTTCATGTAGGAAAGTAAACCATCTGCAGAAATAATTGATGTTTAGACGAACTTCATAATTGGCAGTGAAACACTTTCATTTCTCTAATCTTTGCGTCATCTCTTCCCTTAATTATTAGCAATTACAGAAACAATACATAAAGTATTCATTTACTTTTATTTCCAATATATCTAACTGTAACCAAAGTACATACAATGGCTTTATTTATGCAGCATGTTACACAGAGATCTGCTATTATACAGTTTATAAAAAACATATTTTATTGTCTTTGTTTTGAAAACTATGATAAAAAAAACTAATCGAAGTCACTGAATTTTTCTTTTAGGTAGTCCAAGGAAGATAGTTTTTTTTAGCCATTAAAGGGACTTGTTTCCTGTGTTGATATGCTGACAATGTGTTTAGTGTTCTAATATAAGTGAGTTCACTTAAGCAGCAGGAGGCTGTGTAGGCGTGTCTGCTTCTTCTGCAGTCTGACCCAGCAGTGAGAACTGGGTATTTGACGTGAGGTGCTACATCTCAGAACTAATTACATCAAGCAGTTGCCAAGCAACTGCTGCAAATAGGGCCTTGTGGGTCCAGAGGTGGACTGGTGGTCTAACCAGCACTAGTCAAGCTTGTGATGGATTTTCATCTGCCCCCAGTGCCCCCCTTGCCCTCTGACTTTGATAGAATATCCATGACCCACACATTCTCCAGCGTGCTCAAGTTTAGTGTATATCATCTGACGTTGTAGGTTAGTGTTAAAAAAAGGAAAATAAGAAATACATGAAGAAAACTCTTTTAATTTGTTTTACATTTCAGCAAATATCTGAGGTTCTACTGTATAAAGGTTTAAAGGGATTAAATTCACCTTTTAGGTCTGAAACAATGTCACAAAACTTGTTTGTTTATTGTGCTTCTAAAAGGCATCGTCTACTCTCCACTCAATTCCACATCACCGCATCTACATCCCGTTTAGTCTCTTTGGATAGCAATTAAAAGACTGTCTTGTCTTTTATGACAGCATGGACATAGTCAACAAATGCCACCCCTCCTCCCTCTGCCCTCATCTCATTGTCATATCCCCTGGTGAGTTGTGTCTTTCGAAGAGAAGACAACAGCAGTCCCAAGACCTCATCCTCATAATTATAACCCTTGTTTTTACCACAGGGATGCCAACAAGCTAATTACTGAGGAATAATCACATGTTTGTCAAGACCCCTGCAATCCTGGGTACGCAATCTGAGTATCTTGTCAGATCATTTTATGCACACACACACCCACACACATGGAGCTTGTCCTCCTCGTGCATTCAATAGAATAATGTTATCATCTGAACAAGTGCAGTCTATTATCCATAGAAGTTTATATCTCTGTCGTATTTGCTTACCATTAACATTAACTTGTTTTTTCAATTTTACACAGTATATGTGAACATGTATGTGTGTGGATGTGCACTGGTTTGTGGACCGCTCTGTTTTGTCTCCACCCTTGTGGGTGTAATGAAGATGCTTCAGAGATGCTAATACTAAGCAGCTACAGACAAACACAGGCAAATGTGAAGTGGGTGCTTGACCTTTATGCTGCAAAAGAAGATCACATGCTGCCATACACAATTAGCAGAGTACTTTTCCACACAGTGAGAACAGGGAAAAATCATTTCAACTTCAAACTATAAATAATTAATAAATAATTAAATAAATATATAAGTAATTAATTAAATAATTATTTAAGTAAATTATATGAAGTCAAATACAATCAAACTTTCTCAATTACATTGAATGAATGAAAAATACTTTATACCAGAAGGAAATTTTAATTGTATTAGTTTTTTTTTCTCACTGGTCTTGTTGGGATGGTGGCATCCACACCAGAAGTCCAAATAATCCGTCATACACTCAGTCAAGCTACACGGTCTACACGGACCGTCTTGAAGCAGTGTTCAGACACATTACAGTCTAGGAAGTGTTCATGCACTCTCTGTATTCTTTCTGACGCCTGGTTAACCTGAAGAAACTGTTTAAATCTCCATAATTTCTCTCTTTTCATCACTCCTGCCCTGCATCCTCATCTCCTTTTCGGCTCCGTTGGAATTTTAAGTGTTTTTTCACTGATAATCTTGAATTTGGAGAGGATTGTTAGTAAATTCCAGTGGGATACAAGTCTCTTTGCCATGAAGACTAATGACTATCATGGTATATCATGACTAATAAGTCATGAGATAGCAGATAAAAATATAGAGGGAGACTCACGTGTAGCTGAAGATTAATGAATAAAATAAATCAGCATCTTGTGTTAGGAGCTTCTTTAGTATGTTTGCATCTACCCATGTGTTGGAATTTACTCCTCCTCACTAATTTTAACTATAAAAAAAGAAAAATAAATAAATCTAGTCATCTTTATGCAAACATTAATTATATTATTTTAAAAAGTAATCAGTTTTACACTTACATTAGGTGAACCATGAATTAAAAAGAACCATGCTGCGACCTGTCATTGGTATTTTGCTGTCTCCTGATCCGCTTCTGCTCAATGCAAATCTGGTCCAGGAGAAACTTTATGTTAAATATGACACTGCAATTTAAAAACTAATGAATTATGAACAGTCTCTGTAAAAAGGAAAGCCGCCATTTTTGTATAGGTTAAATATAAATAAAATAACACACATGTAGTAAAAGAGAAATAAGAGTTTAATACTCTAAAAGAACAAAATGATATTGGATGGCTTTCTTTCTTTTTTTAAGATCCAGAAGAGAAAGACATAAAGGTACCTTCCATCTGATAAATCACAGAGTATGCTACACCTTTGCTCAGTCTTCTCCTACATTTTAATAAAAGTTTTCATGAATATCAGAAGATGGATGTGGAGAGAGTTCTCTGAGAACTAGGAAACCTTTCAAAAGCTGCATTTTTCATGCAGCTTATTGTGTATTTAATGCTGAACCTTTGAACTTGGAACCTCCAGCTGGATGTTTACTTCTTTGCAAAAAGAACCATGTGAATAAATTTAAGTTTGCATCATCCTGTTCTTCACAGATGTTTGCAGATTTACACTCACATTCACTCCATGGCTGGGTCAGAGCCGACGTCTCACTGGCTGGAGGGAATGGAAGATTTTGTGCAAAAACAGGCTTTGTAGGCTTACTCGTGCCTCACTTCTTACTTAGCGTAAACACAAATTTAACAGTTTTTTTGTTTTAGCAGCGGTGATGTTTCAGTGTCCCCTATTTACACTGTGACTCACATTTGATTGTACAACGGACCCAGGAGGGGACACTGTGGTGTTAGCTTTCAAACAAAATATACATAACCTAATTGTGTTTAATGCAAAGGATCAAACACTGATGTTAAAACTTTGCATCGATTCACAAGACACACAGCTTCATGCTGTACGAACAGATTAGTGTAGTTTCTATGTTTAGGTCTCTAAAGTCTAATCCTTATTAAACCAGTAAGAAAACCATCATTTTCTCTGTAAACTGTGTGCTATTTTTACTTAATTTTCTACACGAGTCTTAAAACACTCCTTTATTCATAGATATGAATACATTTATTTGGATGGAGTGGGTGAGAAGTTGCTGGGAACATGCTAAGGCAGTCTTGCATGAACAACAGAAACATTTTTATTGATGTCCACTCAGCAGTAAATCAGTAATTTGTGTTAAAATAAAGATATTTTTTACATTAATCAGGGTGATTGTACTTTTACTTGAAATATTAAACTGCATTTTAAACCATCTGATGAAAAATATTTAACCTACAATAGAATTAAATAAAAAATATTTCATAAGTAATATTCACTGCATATTTTTACATAGGTAAAGCAAGCTTTGTGAAATAAATAGGATTTATTTCATATTTAATACAATTTAATATAATATTTTGAGCATGATCAGTGTAGCTAAACAGGGTAAGTGTAGGTGGAGATGTTAAATAAAATCAATAAATGGTAAAAAGTGTGGGGTATTTTTCTCACAACAGTAAATGTATGTGTGGGCATGTCAGGAATGTTTCAGCCTTTTAGAAACATAGCTACTCAATAACAAACAAACCAACAGAGAGGAAGTACTGCAGTGTTTTTTCTTTATGTGGTCAATTCATAGCTTCCCAGACATGTCTGCTGTTTCCACACAGCACACAACTCCAAAGTCAACACTGAGGAGACTGTTTTTACACAGTCACAGCACAAGGGTCAGAGCAAGGCTGCTGACATTAAAAACTACGGGACAAGCAAGGAGCAAAGAGGGGTGGTGGGTGTTCTAACATCATGAGACTAGTTTCCTAAGTTCATCTGCCACTTTACAGAAAATTCCCTTTATTCTCGTATAAGCACCCTGCTTTTATTCTTCTTGTTCCCCTAGCTTGCCTCTCTCTCCTTCTCTCTCTCTCTCTCTCTCTCTGACCTCCTTTGGAGCAACTGTGGTCCTTGCAGTCCTCACGTCGAGTCATTAATAACACTCTCCGCTCTGTTTTTCCTGCCAAACAGAGCAGTGCTTTCCTGTCATCTTGACACAAATTAATTCCCCTTATTTATCTTCTGGCACCAAGGCTGGCATAAGCAGAATAACTGTTTATGGAAAAAAAGGACAAAGAATTATAGATGGTGTGTTGTTGTTGACAGGGCCATTTGTTTCTCAAATAAGACTCAAGATAAAGTTCATAACAATAATTTTAGTACTAGAAACCCTTTGTCAGCTCTCTTGTCATCTTATCAATCTCTGACTAAATTGGTTTATGTGGGGTTTTTGTGTTAACTTATCTGCAGGCCTGGTAGTATAGCACACATCATGCATGTGTTTATTTATTCTGGGAGGTATTGCTTGCATTCTGTTTGAGGGAGGAGACATTTTGATGACTATTGTGCTTTAAATTGCAAGCAGAAATTCACAATATCTTGAATGAATAAAATAAATTCTCTAAGTGACAAACTAAAGATGTAATTTAATTTGGAGGATATGACATCACCACAACCCCGTTTGGGAATAAGGGTAGATAATGGATGTATGGATGATGACATCATACACAATCTCTCTGCATTTCACCTTGTTTACTGGCCAGTCTAGCTGCAAGTTCCTATATGTTCATAAAAATGCTGTTGTCTCTTTTCTCTTGTGGGCCTTCCCTCTTCCTCCCTATAAAAAGGCGATAATGCAAAAAAAATTACTATTTTTTAAACAAATGGCAGAAAATGCAGCAAAACACTCATTTGAAGACAACCAGATCCTGACATTACCTCTAAAAATATCTACGGTCATTTGTAAAGAAGTTGTTGGATATACAAAGGCACATAGCCCGTAATAACTTTGTCCTTGTATTTCCATAATGATGAGGAATGGAGGAGCAAAAGGGCTCCAGTTTGACTCTGAGCTAGTTCTTCTTTTACTGTAAGAAATAACGTTAGCATAATAAGCTACGTTAACATGTGCACCGAAAGGGAGATTTTTTGTTCAGTGTCTTTGCACTTTGCACGTTCATGGTCAGGTAGAGGGAGGAGTGGTTCATGACTCACTTTGTCGTGCTCTACAGGCAATAAATAACAGCAAACGTTGTACTGAAACTATTTTTGGTTTTTGCTCCTTGTTAAGACCCTGTTTGGCAAGGAGGTTGTAGAGATATGTGATGGGAAATTTGTGAAAATTAATTTATTGAGTCAAAATAAACACAAGAAAGGCACCCTAAGCACCTGAAGCACATATAATATATATA
>JBAMIG010000017.1:10165343-10177690 GCA_037177335.1 Kiunga ballochi | reverse complement strand
TCTTATATATTTGATCATATATATATATATATATATCCTCTTTAGGAGATGATGTTGCTTTGCTACCTGCTCAATAATTTTACAGGAAAAGTCAGCAAGTCAGGGTCAATGGCAGTATCCTCTAATTGGGAAGTGGTTCTTCCAGAGGTTTCCAAATGATCTGATCAGAGACATCAGTCCGTAGAAATCTGTAAAAAAAGTCTAATTGTTATTTGGTTTGTGGCATCACCAAACAGCTGCTAATTCCAAGAGCTTTCTAATAGATATATCTTTTGTGACTTTACTCCACAAAATATTAGGTATCACAGTGGCCATGAAGTTATTCTAATTTTGAGCCATTGACGATGGCGTTTTAACTAAGGAAAACATTCTGTTTACCTCTTATCAAACTTTTCATTAAGTTACATTGACTTCCATAAGATTAGATCTGTTGCTGCAAAAATAAATAAATACATAAATCTTAGTTCTTTTTGGGGTTATACCTCCTGATAATCCCTTATGCTTGATGTCAATGATAGTAAGTTAGGGTATTTAGTTTCATGGTAGCCAACAACCGAGTACCACAGCAATCCTACTGTAGATTAGTCGTGGCACGATGCACAGTATGGATTCCATGGCCCTTGGTGTAAAGTATATATGTATATATATATATATATATATATGTATATGTATATGTATATATATATATATATATATATGTAGGTCCCAAAGCAGCAGGAGTGCCAGCATCTACTCAGTCAGGTCTAAGCTACTCCAGCTCCATTGACAGTGAGGAATGGATTTAATAGCCAGAGAACAGCTTGTCAGCACTCTGAAAAACCACAGTGTTAAAAGACTTTTTTAAAAAATCTCTGTATCCCTAGAGTTCTGAAGTAGGAGGCATATTATAAAGACTGCAGAATACCAATGTCAACAAATATAGCATATGTAATGTATATGTTTTACATCACCATGTGAACCTGAGCACTGTAAGACCAACATCACGTGTGATATATTATCATGAATGAAAACATAAAAGCTTCATTTATGGATAGAAGAAAAACTGATCTTTGACTTTGCTGCAGTTGCTGCTGTTTTATACAGCTACTAATGTTTCTAACATGTAATGAAATGATTCTCTGAGGAAGAGTTTGATTATAGTTAAAAGCTGATGAAACGACTCGGATGCCGGCTTGCCAGCATTTGTAGCCAAACACACCGTACCTCAAAGCAAGCAGGCAGTTACAGAGCAGCAAGGCCTCACACACAAACCACAATATAAAAAGGAAAGATGAGTCAGAACAGCAAAACCTCCTGCCTTTAAAACACCACACATCAATTCCCAGATTTCTGCAGCTGCAGCTTTATAATTCCCTTCATGGTAGACTTTTAGTGCATGCATTTCCCTACCTGTGTAAGGACGGCTTTCCTGTATATTAGTAAAATGAAGCACAGTGTGAACAGCGTGTTAGCAGAGAAGCAGCGTTGTCAGTATTTACGCAGGATGCTCTCATATTTAGATGATTTTTAGGTCACCCGTGTTTTTTAAGCCGTCAGACTCCAACACACAATCACTGAAGTTACTCACGTAAAATAGACTCAGAGCTTAAAAATACACTTTGGGTCATACTTGCAGGCACATACTGTGTGTAAAACGCTGCATGTGTGTGCACTAACACTGATTAAAAAAAAAAAAAGAAGTCTTGCTTTTTCAGAAAATAAAATGTTCTTATGTTCTGTACGTTGTTGGGGAAAGCAATCAGATCATCATCAGATTCAAGACCAGAAAACAAACAGAATTTTAAAGGCTTTCGCTTTTTTGTTGTGCACTCCTCATCAGAGCAGCTTTAAAAATCAGGCAATGTGAGCAAGGTGGGTCTTTGCTTTCCTCAGCCATAATTGTAAAAAGCTCTATCTAGCTGTCGTCTCTCCAGGGGAACAGTAGGCAGCTCAGGGGCGAGTTGTTATATTTCACACTTAATGATGTGGAAGCCATCCTCAGCTTTTATCAACAGACCTATTCTAGTCACTGACACAGTTACTAAATTACACTTTAACAGCAAACGCATCTGCACCACAATTAAATGCCATGCGTCGTCTTTTTAAAACCATGACACTCACAGCATGAACAGTACCGGTGGGGATGGGGTGGTACCTATGATCTGGTAAGCCTTTTACCATTCCAGAGGGTTAAATACTGCCAATATGTAGGGAAAAACTGATATCTTTAAGATACAAATGAGGTAGCTGTTTGTGTCACTGCTATAAGCACAAATAAGTCAGGAGCAGAAACTGATCGTTCCAGTCCTCAGCAGGTCTGAGGGATGGATGGAGGGTTTTGCTGTTGGCCTTTGATTTATAAAACATCATTGTTAAATATCCCTAACTGCTCGTTTTTGTTATTTTACATTTTAACTGTTATGTATGTTGATTTGTTTAAGATAATAAATATGAACTAATAAGTCGTGTCTCCATTGCAGTGTCAGTATATTAATTATTAGATTTTAGGTGATTAAAATGAGTGAAATCATAATGTAACGGTAATGCTTAGTGATGCATCAAATTATTCAGCCTGATACTGCTAATCACCACGTTTTGTGTCATAAATAAACATGTAATTCAACACTGGGATTAAATTAAACACTTGCTTCTTTCTGCTCTAGTCTACAAATGAAACTCTGAAGATAAATGACATGTATCTGCTGATGCAGGATTTTAGTAAAAATACAGTGAAGTTTTTTAGAAATAAAAAAAAGGAATTAAAATTGTTAAACGCCATGATCCTCCAGTGTTGGAAAATAAGTGGGTCAGCGTACTGTATTCATACATAATTAAGTGTAACACTAGCTCCTCTGGCACTTGTTTCTGATCTTGTCATGATCATTTATTGATTAGTTGTTTGATAGGCTTTGGTATCGACAACATATTCACATTCTTATCCACTCACTTTAGTCATGCTGTCATTTGTACTGCAGACATTTCACAACACATTTTAATACAATCTATTGAATATTCTGACCTAATTTACAAGCTCCATGTGAACCTGTCTTAAAATTCGACTGCGGTTCAGCTCACTGTTTTTTTCATGCTTAAGTTTGAGTTGAAACTAGACTATTAACGTCAAAGAGACAGAAAGAGGATAGCGAAGATGTTCTTGAACAGTGCACCGCACTGCTTTTGTTAAGCAGATAACTTTGTATTGAGCTTTGAGTTTTAATTTCCTGTGGGTGAAGTGGCCATTCTGAAAACCAGGATTTAATTTTAGCAGCTATGGAAAAATGTGTGTATGGAGTGTCTCTCCGACATACTCTCCCTGCATCTGATTTCTTCTATTTATATGTAAAATCTTGCCATTGTAGCCCTGATCAAAAAACTGCAACAAAACTAAGACTGGCTGTAGATTTTAGAGCACTACATACTTTTAAACAATACAATAAAAAAGCCTTCCAAGTGAGACAAACACAGTGATTTAAAACTTCAAATGTGATGAACATCAGTAGTTTATATATTGGGTGTACTTTTTTCTTATTAAGTTATGGTCACACACATCAGATATTGAGTACTGTTTTGTGAAAAATGTCATTTCTGTCTATCTCTGCTAGTTTCTGGTTAGCCTCAGTATTTGAAGTCATCCACAAGTAATGTTTAAATTGTCTGAACAAATTTAAAAACAACTGAGTCTAAATAATGAAGTCCTTGGCTGATGAAAATGTGACTCATTCCCACAAGCATTAAATTGTAAAGGCCAATAATAAATAAAAGCTGACTGTGAACAAAAATTAAAATGAATGATCCAGGTTGCCTTCATTCAGACGGCCACATTAATACCTAAGAGCCATGCTGTGTTTTGCATGTTCATGGGAACATAGACAAGTTGGCAGCTTCCTTAACCAAAGCTCAGAAAGCAGGAATTATAGCATCAGCAGGGCCACCGGAGAACAATCCTGATTATTTACACTTCTCCATGTCATTTCCCAAAACTGGTAGAGAGCAACAAACACTAACATTATATCAATATCAAGCAAGACATCCTATTATTTATATATACACTACCAGTCAAAAGTTTGGACACACTTTCCCTATTAAATCCAATGGGAAATGACTGGTACTCTTTTTTTGAAATCATGGTCAAATATCCTACACCAACCCAACTCCGCCATTTTTCCTTCAAGAAGACATGAAGTTCTAACCAAACACAAATATTCCAAAATAAACTATTTCACATTTCTGTTATGTTATTATTGGCGACCTGTCCAGGGTGTACCCCCCTCTTGCCCGTTGACAGCTGGAATAGGCTCCAGCCCCCCTGCGACCCCGTTAGGGAACTAAGCGATAGAAAATGAATGGATGGATGTTATGTTATTTCAGAAATACCCAAGTAAACAGAAAGGAGAGCAATTATCTTTAGATAAATACAGTCATAACATTATGCCGGACAAATTATGTTTACAAAAGCTGCATTTGCAATGAGTGTTTTGCTAAATAAAGTCATATTTGTAAAGTTTTGACAAACGAGTATCTCAATTTGCAGTCATTTCCAATGAACAGCACATAAGCCCCAGTTTGCCAGCTGACAAGCTTTTACAAGATTACTGTTCACACAAGGTGACCACGTAGCATTATTTTGGGCTTTTTTACTCGCTGTGGAAATTTAGCTACAGCTTTTCAAAGGCATTCGTCCACTTTTCCTTTTCTAATTCATTGTGAAACTCTGACTTTCCCAGGTGTTAGCTGCAAAACGGGCCACCTTACCCAGTCACATGACCAAATATGTCCAAGGATGTGTAAACAAAAAAAATAGTTTTTAAATAAAATATTCCTCTTTACTTTCTTTGAAAACTGCATTTTTACATCATCTAGAAATTAAAATTCTCAATGGTCTCATTTCCATTACACCCCTGTATAGGTTCATATGAATTCTCATAATCAGTCTTTTGTAGCCCTTGCTATTTACCATCGGATGAAATGTCCACTGGTAGAAAATTTCTGGTACACTAGTATTTAGGATTTAAAAAAAGCACTTTAATTATCTTTATACACCTCTCAACTTCTGTTTACAGCAAACAAGTTAAAAAAGTTACAGTGATAGTGTTGCCATCGGATGCTTCTCCAGTTTTCTACAAGCAAACAAATAAAACAAATAAGTACCAATATGTACCGTTGCCTGGTTTATGAAGCTGCTATGGCTGCTACAGTTTGGTCATCTCATCTCAGATGGGCTTTTTCTCTATGGATGTGTGGGCAAAGTAGCTGATTTAGATATGTGGATCCATCCATCCATCCATCCATTTTCTACTCTTTTGTCCCTAACGGGGTCGCGGGGGGGGACTGGAGCCTATCCCAGCTGTCAACGGGCGAGAGGCGAGGTACACCCTGGACAGGTAGATATGTGGATAATAAAAGGTAAAAAAAAAATATCCAAGGCAGAAAATGAGAATAGAATGAACATGACCTGCAGAGAGGAAGACTAATTTACTTCACTCAAGGTTAAAAACGTTTTAGATCAGTTTTAGAGACAGACTGATAGAACAGGGTAGGTTATGAATGCAAACTCCTAACTTTAAGGTACCACACTATAATTGCAGTCCATGGAAGACACCATCTGAACAAATAACAGTGTTTAAACTAAAAACATCATCGTGTGGCTTAGCAAACCATGTCCCCTGTGATTTAATCATTTAAATGACCTACTAAATAGAAATAGAATACAATGGAAACGAATGATTTAACAATTTTCAATTATAACAGCACATATGATTAAGTAGACTATGAATAAAAATTAAGCCGTGTGGCAGCAATCTCAGGTTTATCTGTCAGAAAACATTTACTTCAAAGTCACTTTCCACAGGCTGAAATATGAGCAAACTATGATGATTGATAGTAGCACAGTTTGCCCATTAAAATTCATGACACTTGTAATCTGAACCACAGTGGAGAGGAGTAGATATGGCACTTTGCGAATAATTAAACAAGAGACATGAGCAATTTGTTCAACAAAGAAGAGGTACTCAGAAAGAGAGCTCGCTGTAATGAGCAGCTCTTTTATTTCTGCTGTGAAGAGGCCAATATACACAATATTATGCAGCCGCAACTTGCAATTAATGCATTGCTTTTATTAATGGACAAAAAATAAAATCTCTCATCTATCAGCAACAGAACAAGAGAAAAGGGAAATATTTGGTGTATCAAAAAGAAATTGAAGTTTGCCTCGAAAGAATTGTCCTGTCCCTTGGGACATGTTGGTCTTAAGCATAATGACTCTCAGTGTAGACCTCCTGAGATAAATTGCCAGTGACCCCCATGGATTTTCTAGGGCACACTCGATTGGAAATGGACTATTCAATTTCCCACATGGAGCATAACCATTTCCCTGCAATGTACCATTGAAAAGGCATTTGCTTTTTGAGTTTAGATGGTCAAAAATAAAATAAAATAATAGAAAATACTAAATGTATGATAAATATCATTTGTACTGGATAATTCCCAGCAGAAAAAAAATGTTGCCCATATTTAAAGATGATTATTTACCAGTTAAACACTTGCAAGTTTATTGCAAAATAAAAAAAAAACAAAACAAACAAAAAAAGATTCTTTATGTAAAGTGCAAATAAGTGTCTTTTTTAATAAGGAGGAATAACACTTGGTTTGGATCCATTTTCCAGATGAGTGTTTCATGAGGATGAGCAGAACTTTATCAGCACAAAACTATTTATTTATTTATTTTCTATCTTGCAACGCTGCACACATTCCTTCACTGACAACATGAGCGCAGGGGGTTCGGTTTTGTGTATCTTTCTCCTCTCTTTGAACAAAAGTAATCATAAATGAACAAAGTAAGCAGGCGTGTCTGAGGAGGCCAGAAAGAGAAAGCAGGAATGAGATCACTCCAGAAAAAAGACAACCTTAGCACAGAATTTGTTGGAGTCAGATAAGAACTATGTAGATGCAAAATCCACCCTTTGTTTGCCGCAGTAATATGAAACTGTTGAAATTTGCCTAATTGTGATGTATTATTTCTGTATGTGTGTGCGTGGTTGCTGTTGTGGTAGAAGTCAATAACAGCTAGTTGAAGCTAATCAACTCCAAACAAGACTCCCTAATTGTGTCACAAAAGTTGGGCTGGTTTGCATACAATAAGTGTATTTTCTATCTTTTCTGAAACTTAATTTCCAGGCTATAAGCTACTTCTTTTTTTATTATTTGAATATTCCAGTTCAAACAACGTTGTGGCTGGTTTATAGATCTGTTCTTGCTAATAAGTCATTTTGAGCTTCATGCACACACCACCAGCCCTGCAATGGACTTGCGTCCCGTCCAGGGTGTACCCCGCCTCTCGCCCTGGCTCCACCCCCCCTCTGTGGGAAGTTACAGGTTTAGTACCATAATGGCCAAACGTTTCTCTTTAAATCTATATAATCTTTGATGTGTTTGAGTTTTGGTTGAGCTTTGTTTCTTTAAACAAAATGCCAGAATAGCTGATGAAGAAACCATCCTTGTAGATATTTTAATATAACCTACATTCATCCCTCAGTAATATACTGTTAGTTCAGTCTGAACTTATGATGTGATCTGTTGGGTTTCCTTCCAATAGTCACCTTTTTAATATCTCATCATTTCATAACAGCTTTTATACTGATTTGGATTGCTTTGATTTGGAATATATGTAAATAAATAAAAGCAAACATAAAAGTGTGCTAGTGGTTCTTTCATCCCGATTTTAACATGAAATTATTTACGTGTACATGTCTAAGTTTCTATGATATCTAAGTTTTACTTTAATATAATAAGCATGAAAAAAAAAGGTCAGAGTTAAAATCAGCTTTATCCAGGAGGAGAGACTACTTTAAGTCTTTCATAATAACATGAATGAGAAATGAAGTATTGTTTTTTAGGCACTGATCTAAAATAAATTATTTAGTGCTGCTTCCTACATGAAGATCGTTCCCTGCATTATAATTTATCATCTTGTGGATATCGTCACTGCAAAACTGTTTAAAAGGTACCTCTCTCTCCAAAAGCCGTATCTATACGATTGTTTCTATTGTAAACTAAAACTATACAAACTCTATAAATCTTCAACATAACTAGAAAAGCAACAAGTTAGTGAATTGTAGTGTGATGAAGGGAAATGAGTAAAACATAAATACCGGACAAAAGTAATCCTGTTTTTAAAAATGTGGCAAAGCCATTGGCTTGCATTTATCCAGTTCATAAATCAGCACTAAACTAAAATACAGTTCTCCAGATGTATTAGCTTTTTTTTCAATATGACTTTTATATTAAGCAATGTATCACAAAGTTGAATTTAATTTAAAATCTTGCAAAGTTTGTCAGTAAAGCACACGGCAGCATTCTGTCACATAAACCATTATATCCAAGCTGAACTATAACTAAACAAAAACAACATGCAAAGGGTGCATTTCACAGTCTCTAGCTAAAGCATAGGTATCTGCCTTTAATCTATTTGCTGCTGCAATTCATCCACTTCCTTCTGCAGGCCAAGAAATGGAGTTTTTCATCACTGCAGTCTCTCACTGGCATCGATCAGTTGTATTGAGCTGGAGCAGATCTCCTTCCACTCTACCAGGGGAGCCAGATGAGCCTTGTTCATATTGATCCAACCTTTTTATTCTACATTCTCCCTCGCCCTTTCTTTAGGTTTGGGAAAAAATTATGTGCTTTTCATCTTTAAAACAAATATTCTTTGAAACGAGAACTGATAACCAGTGTGCTGATGGATTCTGCCATCTCCGATGATCTGCACTGGGGAAATTCAGCAACCATACAAATGTGGTCTGTTATGAAGGTTTGTGTGAAGATACTGTATGCTCCTGATCAATTGATTGAAGATGCTGCAGATGGAGATGAAACTGGCACAAAGAGGAAAAACATGTCCATCAGGAAACCAGGCAGGCAGGAAAGAATAAAGAAACCTAATTTTCTTCAAGAAGAATGTTTTGCATTTAACTCCAGGTAACATCGTGAGTATCATATTTTTCCTCCATTACTATATTTACCTGATGCCGTCTTATATAATCACATGCTATTGGCTTATAAGCCTCCTTTATCATGCTTCCTCTTTGCACATTGCACTCCTCTGCCTTTCGCTGCCCATTACCTTGTGTTCGGTCCTCAAATGCCTCTCTCTGTCTGTTTAAAGCCCCTCACTCTTCCTGTCTCTTTTTCAGGAGCACAATGTCTGGTAATGTACTAATCTTTGGAGCTTTAGTGAAGTCTTGCCAATCTTCCATGTCAAGATACACAAACCTCACTCCAGGCAATTACAGTCCCTTTTTTCCCTGCATTGAGAAACCAGTTGGCTTTCTAATCTTGGTTGCAATGAAAATTGCCACTGTGACCCATCAGCTGCAATTATCTTGGCTTCAACAGACATTGATGGCTGAGGGTAAGGCGTAAGCTGGTTACTGCAGGCATAAAAAGTGATCAATTAGTGCCTAACATCACAAGTAAGCTCAAAAGGCTCAAATAGTGTGTATGTACAAAACATTTGAATAGTTTAATGTAACTTCAAGCAAGGAAACCGGGTCTATATAAGAAACGCAAGGTTAACAGAGAAAAAGTTAACTGTAGCTTCAGCAGTATGCCACTAAAATATTTATGTTAAAAAATCACTAAGCACTTTTTTTTTTAACTGCATTATTCTCTTTATATTTTCTTAAAATTAATTTACATACAATTAGGTATATATTTTATTTCCAATGGCATAAACAGCCAATCATCAATCCTAATACTAAAGGTATACCTCACAGTATACCTTCTGGGTCATGTTTTGTAATTGTGTTTCCATAACTTATAAGATTCAATATATTTCTAAAAGTGTTTTGCAAGATAAAATTAAACGTGTTTGACATCAGTGTAAAAGGTACTTTGTTATTGGTAAATAGATAAGTACTTTTTAGAACTTCCAAGTTGTACATCTAAATTTGCATCAAGGGTGTAAAAGTGTTTCACATTTGGTGCTGTTGATGACTGCAGCAAACCAAAATATGTAAATGTGCAATGAAACAAAGTAAAACTGTGTCACTCATCATTATATTTTTAGTACCTCCTGGCAACCATAAAAAGTATTCCTGTGAACATGTAAGAGGGTTTTTTGGTAAATTTGTAAACATGTTTCAGTAAAGGTAATACAGTTTTGTACTTTCAGGCCACCGTAGAAAATAAAACACATTGGTTAAACCAATCAAAAGTAAATCTATACTACAGAAAGAAATGAGAGCAGGAAATTATTCTGGATCAAAGAGAGATCTCTGTCATTTCCTGTTAAAGGAAGAATTTATAAAATCGTCTGATATTAAATTATAGAAGTGATTCAAAGAAAACCGTCTTCGAAAGCATCACAGAACTCAGACGAGTCTGATGGGGAGGATGGACCGTCCAGCTTTGGATGTTACATTTTTACCCCAGAGCTCTTTGGTTTTAATTTTCTTGGTTTTATACGTTTTGCAATGAGGGAGAAAGTGGTCAAAACATGTTTGATTAGAAATGTTTGCAGGCAGAAAACAGCTGATTGAAAAGTCAGACTGACCTCAGAGGAAACTAGTAGAAACAAGTTTGATCTGGTTTGTTCTGCCAGATGCCCAACAGTCTAGAAAGCAACATTATTGTGAGGTGACGGTTGTAAGAACACAGGAAGTGCAAGGTTGCCTTTACTAGCAAGGGGGTACAGCTCAGGTAAAATTAGGTGTTTTTGTTCTTCAAACAGTAAGTGTGCATCCAGGCTGAGTTCACTTCTGTCCTCGGTTTTTCTGTACACAATACTGTCAGATGACAAACCTATTTTCACACTTTGTATTATGACTATTGTTAAATAAATCTTTGAACTGAGCAGACTCATGGAGATTAACCTGAGCTCTTTGTGTTGTTGGGACCCATGTAGTGCAGAGAGTATGGGCTCAATATTTGGTCATAAAGATTTCGCATCTCTAAATGAATGCTTGCAAATATTTCACAATTTATATTTGTAAATCTAGTTTTGCAAACCCCAAAAAGCAATCTTCTAAAAAATACAAGTTTGCAAATGTGTAGGAAAGGATTTGCATGGTTGTAAAAACAGTTTACATTTGTGGAAAAAAACTGAAATTCTTCTGCAAACATCAAGTTTTGAGATGCGAAGCACAAAGCTGCCGACAGGACTCTTGGATTGCGGTTGCGAATTTTGTCCCTGCCTTTACGCCTTTATCTGATTGGACGTTGACGAACACAACTGTCCAATCAGAGAGCAGATGACTTCCTGTCCTCCAGTCTATTAAAGGGGAGTAAATTTTCAAAATAGACGAGGGCTATGGGCAAAATATAGAGGCTAAAGTTAACAATCGCAATCGAAGTATTATTTACACAAGTTGATAGCTTGACACCACCACAATAACAAAAAAAGAAGAATTAAACTCACCGGATTACTCGTGCCCTCATCCATTTTGAAAATTCACTGGAATAAAATATATTATTTTCCATTTGCAAAACAGACACCAAATAAATTCAAAACCTTTAACAGTATCTTTTCTGGTAAGTGTAGTCTGATCAGAAATTATCAAAATGAACATGTGGTGGATATAGCCCTTTCTGAATTGGTTCATTAAGGGTCTGCAAGCCAGGCTGACTAAAGAAAACAACTAGAGCAGGAATGAGCAACTCCGGTCCTCTAGGGTCGCAGTCCTGTAAGTGTTAGGACTTTGCCTGCTAAACACACCTGAAACATATCAGACCTAATAAGCAGACTTGAGCAGAGCTTACTATCAAACTGTATTAGTCTGCTAATGCTAATTACACATCAATTAGAGTCAGGTGTGTTGCAGCCGTACTGTGACAGCAAGTCACTGTGGCTCTCAGTGACCGGAGTTGCCCATTCCTAAAGTAGAGGAATGGATAGAGGAATAGATGTAGGCTAGCAGATGCCTAAGAGTCTGGTAAGGATGTTTGGGTGATAAGGTTATTAACATTTTTCCCCCTTTAGAGGTTGTCTCTCATCCACAGAAGAGGAGAAATTCTGGTAAATTTCTGAGTTTTAAAGACTGTGTTTGTGACTGTTAAGAATTAAGGGGAAGGACCGTGATTGGATTTTTAGGTAACAGCAATACAGACTTTTAACAATTTCCTCCCTCTGTCATTACTAGGAATGGGTTCCTTGCAAATAAAATATATAAGCTTGAAGCCCCAGTGACATTACAATAGCCTATTTGTAATGCAATGAAATAAGATTTGCAATATTATTTTCTTAGTTAAAACTGCAGAAATTTGACTAGCACATTTAAACAGTCTATAGATATATATATATATATATATATATATATATATATATATATATATATATCCATTATTGAACACTCAAAGCATAGTAGGGCCAATCA
>JBAMIG010000017.1:10132955-10145103 GCA_037177335.1 Kiunga ballochi | reverse complement strand
TGAGCTTTATTTAACTTATACACATTTTCCTTTCACCCACTTATCTAATGAAAGCATCTGGCAATATAAACTGTGATTAATGCTGAGGAAAAGAGTCTAAATAGTTGGTTGGGGAAATACAGCAGATTTGAGACGGCAGCCTGCATTATGTTATTGATCTAGTCTTCTTTCAGAATCATCACTTGCTTATAATGCACTTTTTTCCTTTGGCTTTTAAGACCATCAGCTATCATCATCCCTAATCAGTTTTCTTGTTTCCCATCAGCCTGAAAAATGAGAAACCAGATGAGCATTGAATTCAGCTTTTCCGCTTTTTTCGGTTTAACTTTGTGAACATGAAGAACCAAAAGGGTCTTCATCAAGGACACAACCCAAAACTCGCTATATTTTGCTTTTGAAAAAAAAAAATTATAAATAAAAAGAATATTCATGTTTTTTTCCCCTACACAGGCTTACGGTACGGTTATTGCAGATGACTCAAAACCGTGAAGTAAATTACAACCTTGTAATCAAATCAAAGTGTTGGACGAGTCATCATATTTCAAATTTTACTTGCAGGATATTCCATTAAGTAATTCCATAGCCGCTGATTAAAACAAAATTTGTGTGATGCAGACCTAATTAAGCAAAGACATCACACACATAACAGACCAGTGATGCGCCGAAAAAGCTTTTCTACAGTAGGAATGTGTACGATTCAGGCAGCAGCTTGTAATTAAACCTGTCAGCTGAAATAAACATTGACGCTGCCTGTTTTTATTACGTGCTCTTTCGCTAAATTAAACTCAACTGCACAAAATAGAAATTGAATCAAAATGAATGTGAAAGGTGTAAAATTTCTTTTTTTAAATATGTTGTGAGAAAATATCCAGAATGAAAATGGTTCAAGCAGTTATCATATATTATATAGCTCATTATACTAATGTTAGTTTTTTATTTAATAAAGCAGTAAGAAAAAAATGTTTTTATCATTACATTTTTTTAAATTATTTTTTATTTTTATTATATTTTATCATTTATTTTTTATTTATTTTTATCATTTTTATCATAAATTGTTATGACAAAATATTAGTAAAATATTAATATTCTCACTGCTGACTTAAAGCATTAAATGCATATAGGTATTGTTTTATTGTGAGGAGTGAAATTAGCTTTAACATGTCAAACCTGAAAAATCCAAAGAAGCTGAAGTTTAAACATTGTGCCAAAATTGTGCATGTTGTTCTGTAAATGGCAGACATAAAGGTAATGATACAAAAACACAAGTCACTACAGTGCAGTCCTAGTTTTTTTAAGTAACCTGAGATAAGCCAATGTTAAATGAAAAAATAAAAAGCGTTATTCCATTTTATTAGGATAAAATATGAAGCTGTGCGATGTGTCTGTGTTATTTCTGTAATGACGAACAAAAGGACAGATTCTGGGGAACTTTCTGACCACAGGACAGTGCATTTAAATAATTGTTTTAACCGAGCAAAGGGATTTGCACGTGTGTGTATGTGTGTGCATACGTGAGAGGTCATGTAATGCTCATGCATGTCGTGTGGTTGGACAGGGGAGAGTTGACAGGTCTAGTGCCAAATCCCATAATCCTTTCATCTGATCAAAGTAATACAACAGCTTTGAAATTATTTAATGGAGGATAAGTTTTAAACTTCAATGTACTTTGTGGTCAAATCTATGTGAGGACATGAGGGACACTTGCAGAAGATGGAGACACTTTCTTTGTAATTAAATTGGGGATGGGGTGGGACAATTTATTTAATAAGTGTCTTTGTGAGAAAATTTGCTTTATGCGCTACTCTAAAGTTATGGTTGTTTCCTGCTGCAGTTAATGTTCATCTTCTGAAAATCAGAATGGTGAAAAGTAAAAATATAAGTAACCAGATAAAGTAACAATGTGTATATGTATTATATATATATAATAAAATGTAATATGTAATGTAATGCAAAACATTCTGCTTTGATGAAAAACACAATATAAATTATTTTCATACATAATGCAACATAATACATAACAGCACTTACACTAAATGAAGCAATGGAAACATGAAGGGCACTTTTCTTTACATTGTTTTTTTTTGTTTGTTTTTTGTTGTTTGACAGAAAAAAGCAAAAAACCCTGATCATAACTGGAAACCAACATGTTTTTTTTCTTTTTACATTTCAATATACGTCCATTTTTTCTTCCACTCAACAGAAAATCCAGAAATATATTCAGATATTTTCTAAATCTTTTAGCTTTACTTTAATATAGGTCTACTGTTAGAGGTTTCTTTAGTGTTTTAGAACAAGCTACTAATTCCTACAAATCTAAGTTCTTTCATCAAAGATCTGTCATTAGCATGAGGATCATGCTGCAGGAATAAAGGCTGATGGGTCCTCGCCTTCTCCATATGACTCAGCATACGTTCGCAACTAACTTGTGCACACATTTATTCATGTCTGCTGAATAAGAAGTTGGCCAAAATGTTTTGCAAAAATGTTATACAGGAAAGCTGTATGATTTATCTAGTCAGTGTTGTGTTCATCTATAACCAGCAACACTATCAGAACAAGTTTCTCATGAACAAAACACTTTGCTGTCTGTGCAACGCTTTTGGAAAGGAACAGGAAAGAATGAATTTGGTTTAAAATAAAGAAAAATGATTTATTAGCCATCTGTGAAACTGTATACTTTCTGATTATATGATTTTCATCATATCATCTGACAGGATAGAAGCAATATGAAGGGAAAAGTGAGCTCTCTACACACAGGTAGGATCACATTTAGCAAAAGTGACCTTTAAAAGGATATTCACACACTTACTAGCACATTTTTATTAAATGAATTTTCATAGACAACACTACACTAAAGCATGTGACTATATTTTTCAAGGTTTTTCATCATCTCTGTAATGACTCTGTGCACCGTTACCATGATACATTTCATACACAAGCCTTTTTAAGCAATAATAAAAAACCCATAATAATGATGAAAAGGAAAAATAGCAACTCAAAAAAAAAAAACGAGCTAAATAATCATTTGGTTCATTCCTGCATGGATTTATAAGCATAAGTGGCCAAAACAGTGAAGATAATTCAAATGAAGTATTCTTATGAAAATGATAGATTAGCTTCTCTTTAGCAACAGGCCACTAAAATTATTAGATTAGTGTTAAACTGATGATTGCTTGAAAATTAAGTCATTTTTAAAAAATCTTATTTTAGCATTTAATTCACACAATTTTAAAGACCTATTTAATATATAAAATATTCTTAGCATATAAATGTACTATAAAAGCATTAAACACATATAAACAGAGTTTTAGTAAAAACAAGAAAAAGAGTAATACCACCACACAGGTGACATTTCCAAGTATATTTAGTGCTGCTGGTCATTGCAGTGTTCTAGTTCTCTGGGGCACTTTAAATAAAGCTGCCAAATGTAAACCAGAATCAATTATTATCTGTGTCAGTGCACGGGGTTGGCATTTATTTCTCATTCAATTTCAATTAGCTTTAAACAAACCTGAAATTGTCTTTAAAGAAACTGAATTCTGCACGCAGACTATTAGCATTGAGATGCACAGCTGTATCAAACAGATATTTTAAATTGGAGTTTAAAGTGATTTCATGCTGTTTTAATAAGCTCATAAAAAAAGAAAATTTTCTAAAAACAATACAAATAACCCAGCAATATTAATTTACATATAACGTAAAAGTGCCCTCAAATGACATTGTTGTGAAGTGATGTAATGTGAGTATGATTTAATTTAATCAGTTTTAAAATGTATGTCTCACAGATTTTCTCTAAAATGATGTTAAGGTACCATTTAAAAAAAATTTGATTAAATGTGGAAAAAGCGAAGGATACATTTTCCTCTTCTCTCATTTCCTTGCCAACAGCCCACACCTCTAAACCACATCAGCAAGCTGCCAACCTGTGGGAGGCACTGCACCCAGGATCTTTAATATGGTCACATTTGCTTTGCAACCCATACAAACTAAAACACATCGTGACAATTTGACAGCATGTGAGCGTTAATTATATGAAAATATCAACAATCATGTGTTTAGCTTTGATGTTTATTTATATTTTAACACCATTACACTGAGTTTTGTGGCTCTTATGGCAAAAGTCATTTTCAATGCAGTTACATCATTTTTAACTTGCTTTTATCAGTTCTCCTAACTGATCCATTAATCCATTTCATTGGCATTTGCCTTCTCTGTTACTATCACTACTGTCCCACTGTGTAAAGTCAGTGATATCACTCATGTTTACTCCACCTAACTCAAACCATTCTTCTTGCTCTTCCTTTGGATGCAAGCCATTTGAGATGTTTCATAGGTCAACCAATCCCCACAGACCTATTTGATAAAAACCAAGGACACCTTTGGGGATGAATAACATCATCATGTTTTGCTAATGAGGCCTTGGAGGTGATTCACTCTTTACAAACAACTGTACTGCAAATCAATAGCACACATCATAAGACGAGAATAACACAAACAGTAGTAGTAATGGCACTTATTTTTTGGGATGACAGTGATTTGAAAAAGCTAATTAAATAGTGTGATTAGTTCTTGTTAAAAGAAAGACAGGGTGTGCTGAATGTAAGCTATGCTTCAAATGAATCAAAGTCTTACCTTCACTGCAGTCCTTTCCTTGGAAGCCAGTGCTGGAGCAGTCACATGTTGGTTCATTGTTAATTAAACTGCAGACTCCTCCATTCAAGCACATGTTGGCCGCACCACAGAGGTCCATTACAACCCCATCACTGTTGATCAGTGCAGACTCTGTGTTGTTGACCTTTATATCTGTTATCCATCCAGCGAAAGGCTGCTGATCTTTGACTGCAGCCGATGTCAGGCGCAACGCCACGGATTGTAACTCTGGTGGTATTCCGCCAACAAACAAATGGCTGAAGACGGTCATGTCTCGTCTTTTTGACTTCACTTCCACCCACTTTACTTCAGTGTCCACCATTAGGGTTGTGTTCTTAAAGTTTCTCCTTATTGTGACTGTGTGCCATTGGCTATCGTTGACCGCCATGTCGGTTATGACATTTGCAGGATCAGCACAGAAGATGGAGAAACGAAGGCTGAGTTTGCCATTCAGGATAAAAAGTTCTAAAAAGTCACAAAATCCTTCATCATCGAAGTAAACTAACAGCCCGTGGGAGCTCTTTGTTTTCATGTTGAAGCTCATTTCACTTTCGCAACATGCATTCCATACTGGAAACCTGGCCCACTGTCCCTCAGCACCTGTAAATTCTAGACAAGTGCTTATTTCTACAAAGCAACAAACAAGAAGCCCAACCCATATGATATGGGCACTATGTGGCTTTTGAATTACCATTGTGTGATCACAAATTCTGCTGCTTTTGACAGTTTTGTTTATAGATTCTCAATATATGTGTGTATACTTATATCTAAACATACACATATGTATATATATTTTTTTTATTATGTGAAATGTATATTTGCTGACTGTGACAGAGTAGACTGGCATATAACTGACTGTCTACTTTGAGACACAACTGTGAATTGATGCATTGTAATAAAATATATTTATTACGATCAGAGAAATCCATTTAAATCATTTCTTGGAGCACTCACTCCTATTCCACGTAGTCCAGGCCACTGGCAAAACCAGTCACTGTTCCCGCCAAAACAGTTTGAATAGTTCATAGGTCCTCTCTGCCATGACAAAGATCCAGATATCCACAGGGCACACACTTTCTGATTCATGCAATTATGGAAGTGTCCTTCTAGGTGCCTGTTAGTGTTTGGACAGTTTAACACAGGCTGGAATGGCAGCTTTAATCTTCATCTTGATGCCAACATTTCATGGAGCACAACTGGATGACTTGCTCAGGGCTTTCACCCTGCATCCTTGGTAGTAAAAATGCCACATGGAACCACTTTGGCTGATAAGATCAGCAAAAAAAAAAAAGGAAAAAACACTTTATTCTCTTAAAAGAATCCTCCGTCTCAATGTTCTCTGTAAAAATGAAAGGAAGATTTAATAAAGCATCATCACTTTAAGTATTATGATTCCAAACAGGCTGTAGGCAAACTCTTAATCATCCATCAGAACTATACTCGTATTGCCATGAATGCAGAAGCACAGCCTCTCATAGCCAGAGTGGCCTTTGTAACAATAAACAGCTGTATCATTAGATTACCATCACCGAGGCTTTCCAGGAAGCAAGCAATGCAACTTGACAATCACACATTAGTTGATCTTAGTGGCCACACAGGCTTCTGTTTCTGTTGGATGAATTAGCGGAATATGGCAGAATCTCATTAGCGCCAAACACGATTCAAGGAAGGAGAGGAACATCATTATCAGACTGCAAAACCTGCTCCAGGCTACTGGAAAAACATTAGGCTTCTTTCCAGAACACGTAAATATAGGGGAAATGAGCAGTGGATACCGCTGGTGTTATTGTGTTTATATAAATATTAGTTTTAAATAAGCAGCATTCCGATAAACGGCACACCACTGGCGGTCCGCGGCGAAGCAATAAAAAGGAGAAAAAGTGCGTCATTTCATTCCCAATGCTCGGGTGGTGCAAGACGAACAAATCCGTGCAACTGGAGCTCAAGCAGAATCTGGTTTTCCTAACCTCATATTTGCCCTGCAATTGGTTTTCATTCAGACTATTAGGTGAAAACTTCCTTTCTGAACGTGTTAACACACACAAACACACACACACACACACAAATGATAAACTCAATTTAAAATCTCTGCAAATACTTTTTGCACTTCAAGGAAAGAGAAAGAAAATGTTTCAATTGGCTGCAAAGGTTGGTCGGATCCATTTGGGTTCTGGACTTTATTGAAACAACTCGTTAAACTACAAATGGATGAAAACCAGGAATGTTTAAACGACTATTAATGCTATTGGTTTGTCTATTAAATCAAATGACCCCAACAGAAATTTGGCAGATTCCTATTTTCTCCATCTTAGCCCGGTTAACAGCTGTGTTGTCTGCAAACAAGCACTTTTTATTTAGACATTTTTTTCTTTCGGGGCTGCGGAACTGGGATTTTGCGCCAATATAAAATGCCCCTTTGTAAAACAATGTACAATTTTTTTTTACATTTTCACGACCACTTTTACTTCTACGGGACCCTCAGTAGTTTGCACAAATAAAAAAAAAGAAGAATTTATACAACCCACCGCGGACTGAACTAGTTTTAACCACCTTTATCCGCATGTTTGGGCTTTTAAGAGCCTTTACCGAAAATCCGCGAAAGCCCTCAAATAAAGACCTGCTTCAAAGTGAAGCAGCATCCGCCAGTGAGACAGAGACACCGAGACACACAGACACAGAGACAGACCGGTCCACTTTCATTCCAACTCCACAAAAAAAAACCTCACGAGCTCAGTGGCAGAAAACGGGTGGAAAAAATTACCTGAAATATTTTGTCCTCCAAATGTATTTCCCAAAATTAAAACAAACACAGCCGAAGAGAAAATGAGACCCCCGGATGGAGTCAATGTGAAGCGGGGGGCGAAAATCCAGTTATCTCCGAGGAAGAGGAGGCGCAATCTGGTTTCCCTGTTGAGTTTATCCAGCGACTGTCAGGAGCCACAGACAGAGCGTGGATCACGTGTCTCCCCGTGATGTCTACCGGGGAGGGGCGGAATGCAGCACCTCGGACAGCGCCTGGCGCTACAGAAGCATCCACCATCCACCGGTCCTTGCGGTACAAGCAACTTGAGAAAAAGCTCCTTTAACTGGTATGACTGATTAAAATAAAGACACATTCAGAAAGTGAACGTAAACATTGCAGGACTGTTGAACATATAATTGTGCAATAAATTCTAACAAATGATTAATTATTGGTTTGTTAAGATATGAGACACCAAATATATAAAAAAAGAGCAAGATGGCAGCCAGGTGAGTTCTTACTTTAGAGATTCTGTTTGCAGCGGCACATGCTGACAGACTCTTTTCTCAAGTTGCAATTTTTATTATGGCATATTTTAAGTTAACAATATTTAAACTTTGCTCACAGATTTTCAGAGGCTAGTTTAGTATAGCCCTGAAGGATGGGTCTTTACGATCATTTAAATTCAATGTTTAGCATGTTTGAAATGTTTCTTCATGTCAACAAACCTACATAAATGGGTTATTATGCAGGACTTAATATATCAAATCCATTTAATTTAAATCAAATATGCTGAATCAGGAAAACATTTCAAATCTGCACAGTGGCCATCCATAAAGCATTTCTATTTTTAGAATTAAAATAGAAAAAAAAATTGGATTATTCATCTCCATTAAATCTGTGTTTATTCATTTTGGTACATACAAATTTTTTTAAGTATTGTCCATGACTATAAAAACTGCAATATTATTTTTATAGTCTTAACATTAAATGTTTATAATAACCGTGTACAATAATTTTCTACTCTGTAAGTAGCTCATATGTTGAACAATTTATAGTATTTGGTCAAATGTGTTAAATGCTTGCTGGTTACTGAAATAGCCTGGTGCATTAAACTACAAGGATGAGTGTAATACCAAAGCATGCGAGTGATGAACAGGAGTAGTAAAGCAGAACATTAGAACAGTGTCCTTGAATAACGCACTCAAAGCTTAAAGAATGAAACAGTACTGAGGTAGGAGAAAAAGTTAGAATGGGAGTCCTCCACATTATACACCAGTCCTTAGGTCTGCTTGGATGGAAAAGGGAAGGCCATTTACTGAGACAAGATGCATATCTCGAAATGATGTTTCAACAAGTGCTGATGTTGCCTTACCATGTTGTAAGTCAAAAAACAAATTTGCTTATACATACACATGTATGTGTGTGTATGTACAAAAAAAAAACATAAGTTGAGTTGGATGGAGGAGGACCTGGCAAGGGAAGAAACTGGTTTGGAGATTTGTAGGAGGAGGTCAGAAAGGTATGGATGGCCTTATAGGTGAGCAGCAATATCTTACAGTAAATACAGTGGGTGATAGAGAACCAGTGGAGCTGCTGTAAGACCGGGATAATGTGATGAACGGATGGACGGACGGACAGACGGGAGTTCTAGTGAATACTCTGGCTGCTGCATTCTGAACCAGATGAAGTTTATAAAGTGTTTTCTGGGAGTTGCAGTAATCCAGACAGGATGTGACAAGACTGTGAACAAGTATGGCGGTGGTGTGAGGGGCGAGGGAGGGGTGGAGGCGGTTGATGTTGCAGAGGTGAAAATATGCAGACCGGGTTATGTTATTGATATGTGATGTAGAAGACAGAGTGCTGTCAAGGATGACACCCAGACTATTTACCTGAGGGGAGGGGAAATGGAAGAGTGATCAGTGGAAATGTAGAAACTATCAGATTTGGAGAAGATGGATTTTATTCCGATTAATTACATTTATTTTTCACTGCTGTTTAGTTTAAGGAAATTTGAGGAGAACAAGGACTTAATTTGCTTAATTTGTTGAAGACAGTCTTGTGAGGGAGGATGGTGGAATTTGTGGATATAGAGCTGGGTGTCATCCGCGTAACGATGAAATATAACGGAGGGGGAGAAGATAGATGATGAACAGCAGGGGGCCCGGGTTGGAGCCCTGGGGCACACCTGTGGTAACTGGGAAGAAAGCTTTTCAGTTGGTTGAAGTGAGTGCAGCTAGAGAGGGAGGATTTGAACCAGTTAAGGGGGCGTGTGGGTGATGCCAATGGAGGAGAGTCTAGCCAGAAGGATGGAGTGGGAAATGGTATCGAAAGCCGCACTCAGATCAAGGAAGATGAGAATAGATAAAAGACCTGAGTCAACTGCCGGGAGGAGATCATTAGTGATTTTTAGTAATGCTGTTTCAGTGCTGTGGCGTGGACAGAAACCAGATTGAAAACATTCATACAGATTGTATGGGATAGATGAGCTTGGAGCTGAAAGGCAACTAATTTTTCCTGATTTTTTTTTAATAAAATGGAAGATTGGAGATGGGATGGAGGTTGTTGAGATTGTTGGAATACAAACCAGGTTTTTTTTTAAGTGTTGGTGTGATGGCAGGTTTTTTTTTTACCAGTGAGGGGACCAGACCAGTTGTGGCGGACGAGTGTGTCATACGAGTAACGGGAGGTGCCAATGAGGATGTAGACGCTTTTACAAAGATGGTTGCTAAGAGGTCCAATCAACAAGGGTATGATTTATATTTCCTTAATACTTCAAATAACTTCAAATACTTTAAAGAGCCCAAAGGAAAATTCAAATTGTAGTAGTTTTTTTTTTTTATATATATAATAACCATTAATAGCCGGTTTTTTGATCAGTGGATTTTCCTTTCCTGACAAGAGTATTCCCAGATGTTAATGATAGGATTTATGCATCTCAAACTGCAAAACTGTAATTCATGGAGCATAAAACATAATTTTAACACGTGGACTGGCCACCATAGAGTCCAAGCCTGAACATCAATAAGAATCTTTAGGACGTTCAGCAGAACGTTCCGTGTGGTCGTCAGACTCCCATCTTCATCATAAGATCTTGGTGAAAAATGAATGCAACATTGTTTGGATAAAAATTGTGATGATGTCGAAGCTTATTGACAGATTATCTTAACCTTATGATAGAGAGACATCGGAAAGATACCCGTTTCATAGAATGCTCAACTTTGTAGTATTACTATGCAAACGTCCTCATGTGTAAAATATGTAAAAACATACAAAAATTGAACATTTCTAAGATTTCTGTAGAAATCTTGCATCCAGGTATAGGGAATTTATCAGCATCATGAACTATATGTGACTTCAGAATGAGAATTATGGATAGAAAATAAGGTAAGGCAAAATTGGTAAAAACCCTTTTGACAGAGTAACTAAGCAGGTCTGATGCATGCCTCGTCCACACCAGGCAGGCAGTGCACCAGAATCTCTATAGGCTCTTGTCAGGGCCAATTGAGGTGCAATCAGTCTTTCAATTCAGTAGTGAGGGGCTGCTTTGTGCATGTCATGTGATCAGCAACCTTGCACAAAAGCAAAGCAAGAGGCAAGCATGGTGTGGATATTAGATTTTTGTCATTTGTCATTTCATCTGGAAATATCAAAGCTATTTTTTTCCACCAAATACTTTGCCTTTTTGTCCCCTTTGTAATGTTGACCAGGAAGTTGTGAAAGATGGAACAAAGTCTGATTAAGAAAGATTATTAACATTTACCACTGAAACCTTAAACAGTTTATATTTACTTACAGTAACATTGGAATATTTTTTTTATATGTTTGACATTTCAAATAAAAGTGCAACTGATTTAATTAGGGTTGCATAAAACGGCTTTCATTTTAAGATGGGCTGAAATGTAAAAGTTATTATTGTGGTGTTGGAAAAACCTAGCCTAAACCACTTTGCTGTTTTTTTTTTGTGTGTTTTTTTAGTGAAGCAATTTTCCACTCCATCATTTCAAATCACCCCTGAGAGACAAAACAATCAGGTCATGTTATTCAGTAAGGTTAGAAACCGAAAGATTTAATGTTTACGGAGAGTGAAAAGGAAGGTTACAGTTTTGCTTATGTTTTAGGATGGCATAATTATTAGGGCAGACAGTGCATCAATGATTTATAGAGGTATACTCTTTCTAGGTTTAAGCGGGTTCAAGACAAGGAAGATTTCAGCTAATACATGAATCATCTTCTAATTTACAATTAATTGTTTATTTTTGTTCATGATAAATAAAATAAAAACACTTGTGTATTAGATCAACAGTGATCTCCAAAAGTTAGATTTTGCAATGTAGGTCAAACTCTTATGAAAGTCACTACCAGATGCCACATATCTTTGTCAAAATCCCTATTATTTTGGGGGACTTTAGTAGTTTGCCTTTCTTGGTGCTAAGCTACACAATCTTGGTCTAGTCTTTGTACTGAATGCATGAGTCATGAAATTGATATTGATCCTCTCATCTAACTCCAGGTGAGAAATCGAATGTTTCTCCCCAAACACCAGAGTGGACCACTATTATAAACATCCAAAGATGGAAGGAAAGGACATAGAAAAAAATATTCAAAGGAAATAATAATAATAATAATAATAATAATAATAATAATAATAATAATAATAATAATAATAATAATAAATAATAATAATAATAATAATAATTCTGTGATGAACTGGCAACCTGTCCAGGGTGTACCCGCCTCTCGTTCATTGACAGCTGG
>JBAMIG010000017.1:10108564-10120254 GCA_037177335.1 Kiunga ballochi | reverse complement strand
CTCCAGCCCCCCCGCGACCCCGTTAGGGACAAAGCGGTAGATAATGGATGGATTGATGGATGTTTTACAACACCGTTTTTTAAACTATTATAGTTATTTGTAAGAAAACTTTAATATTTCTTTCTTAAACACATTTTGGGCCTGAAAGGAGGTTTTATTCTTTGTTTCATTCGGCAGTACAGTATTGCATTGTAAAACAACAGTAAAAAATAAAGCTGACTACTTCGCAGATTTCACCTATCGCGGGTTATTTTTGGAACGTATTCCCCGCGATAAACGAGGGATCACTGTACATAGCTTGTGCTAAAGCTGTGTGTCATTCAAGATGGCCGCTGGGGTACAGCCACACGGCTCAGCAGGTGCTGTGTGTTTGCCCAAAAAGATACAAAAAATCATCAAAAGACCTCGGATTCCGCCATCAACTTGTCTGTTCTCTGCATTTCTATGCTTCTATCTTCACCTAAGTAGGACATGTCCAAAGAAAATGAAAAATTTTACTCTATATCCAGCTAAGAGGAGCCAACTTCTTTTGTTCACAAGATTTTTGGATTACGGCAACGCAAGATTTCCCCCAGGTAAAAATGAACAATCGGGCACATCATATCTGGGCATGACTAATTTAGTTATCCTGCTCATCCTGGCTGGTGATATTGAAGTTAATCCTGGGCCTCGGTTCCCTGACACAAACCACCTGGTTGGAGCAGCAGCTCACCTGTCTAACACCACAGCAAGTAAGTGAGCCACTATTGTCACCTTGGCAACACTTTAAACCTCGTAATTTAGCTACACTATGCTTTTGGTCTGGACTGCACCTGTCTGGCCCACCACCTCCATTGCTCGGACTGAACCCGCAAGGCTCTCCACCTCTGCTGCCTGGACAACACCAGCCAGGCCCACCACCTCTGCCTACTGGATTGCACCAGCCAGGCCCACCACCTATGCTGACTGTATTGTACCAGCCAGGCCCACCACCTCTGCTGCCTGGACTACACCAGCCAGGCCCACCACCTCTGCTGACTGGATTGCGCCAATCAGGCCCACCATCTCCACTGCCGGGACTGCACCAGCCAGGCCCACCACCTCCGCTGCCGGAACTGCAACAGTCAGGCCCACCACCTTTTGTTTGGATTACACCTGACAGGCCCACCACCTCCTCTGCATGGATTACACCTGCCAGACCCACCCCCTCCTCTGCCTAGATTGCACCTGACAGGCCCGCCAGACTCACCATCTCCTCTGCCTGGATCACACCTGCCAGGCCCACCACCTCCCTTGCCTAGACTACACCCGCCAGGCCCACCACCTGACACAGCGGCGGTCCTCCATGCTTCTGCGCATCAGGGGCTAGCAACAAACCAGTCGGGACTCACTGATGGAGCGGCGGTCCTCCGAGCATCTGTGCCCCGGGGGCTAGCAACATGTAAACCGGCACCCATTGATGGAATGGCAACTGTCAATACAACAGTGCACGGGCGGCCAGTAACAACACGCCCACCTGTGTCTAAAAGTCCTGCAAATAGGCCCATTGACATGGTCAAACAGAAGAAGCTAATACAATACAGCTCCACTGGTCAGTAAATCTGTGAAAAGCGCATACTTAATGAAAAAGAAAGTGATCTTTAGAAAATACAAGCACAACTTTTTCCAGACTCTCAATCATGCTCAAATACTGTGGTGCCCTAAATCTAAACCTAAAGGGTTACTAGGAGGTCACATAAACATCCGAAGCCGTATACCTAAATGCGACCAAATTCAACATTTCTTGAATGAATCAAATATGGATTTTTTGTGCCTAACTGAATCCTGATTACATTCAAATACTCCAAATGGCAGGGTTGAATGTTCCAGGATATAACATCTTCAGACGAGACAGGCCAGAGGGTAGAGGCGGTGGAGTGATGTTCTACATAAGGGAACACCTAAAATGTAACTAAATAAATTTGATATCCCGTAATAATTTAGAATGTTTTGGGATTAATATAAGCCTAACTGCACAAATGTCTATCACATTGATTGGAATATATAGGCCTCCATCAAGTTGAAATGTATTTTATGAGGAACTAGAGGCTATTCTTAAAGAGTGCAACTAGAAAAGGTAAATCATTTTACTTGGCAATTTTAACATAAATTGGCTTGATAAAGCAGATTGCAAAAAGCTCAAATCTAGTGCAAATAGTCATGACTTAACACAACTTATACAAGGGCCAACTGGATAAGTAAAACTACCAAAACATGTATCGATCTAGCTTTTTCTAATAAACAGGACAGAATTTATAAAACCTATATTATTATCACTGGGCTGTCCAACCATAATCTAATTCTTTTGGCAAGAAAATTATCAAAAAACAGACATGTTCGTCCTTTTATTAAACCAGCAGAACAGTTAAAAATTCCCAAAAGTGAAATGAACAATTTAGAAAAAGCAATGAATGAAATAAATTGGGATGAGCACTTATCACATAACCAATTAGATGAAAACTGTAAAGTATTTACTAATATAATTCAAGAGACAATGCATGAATTTCAGAGAAAATTAAAGTTAGACCCCAGAAAAACATCTTCCTTGGTTAAACGAAGGAATTTGGGCACAAATAAAACAGCGCGATCGCGCACTTAAGACATTCATGAAAACCAAACTATAGATAGACAAATTTTTGTTTCACTTAGAAATAAAGTTACTGCTGAAATCAGATATGCCAAGGCAAATTTATTTAACGCTTAAAAAAATGCCAAATGTAATATAAAAGAAGTATGAACACACATAAGGAAACTCACTGGACATTTCGCATCAAATAACATCATTGAAATAAAAGTAAATAATGAACTGTACAGTGATCCATCCATAATTGCAAATGCGTTCAAGACATGTTTCCTGAATTCTGTTAAGAATGTGACACCGGAAGAACCATCAACGAACCAGCATTTGAACTAAACCCCGTATCACAGGTACAGATCAAAAGGATAATCAGTGGCCTAAAAAATTCAAAAGCCAATGATGCATTTGGACTGAGCACAATGTTTATTAAAACTCATAAACATTCTCTCATATCACCGTATTATAAATGAATCAATAAATTCAAATACTTTCCCAGATTTTTGGAAGATATCAGCAATTACACCTATTTTCAAATCTGGAGACCCTACTGAAACAAATAACTACAGACCCATAAGCTTCCTGCCCACAGTATCTAAAATACTGGAAAAGTGTAACAGAACAACTTACAAGACATTTAAACTATAGTTCGCCTAATCTACATGAAATGCAATTTGGTTTCAGAAAACACTACTCTACAGAAACAGCCGTATGCTTTCTTTTGGAAAAATTAAAACTGAACATTGACAGAGGAGGTGTTATTGGAGCAGTGTTCCTCAACCTCAAGAAAGCATTTGATACGGTCAATTGTCAAATTCTGCTGGATAAATTATCTTATTTTAACTTATCCTCAAGCACTGTGCGATGGATGAAATCACACTTAATACATAGAAGACAATTTGTTAGAGTGAACAACTCAGCATCTTCAACCTGTGAAAACCAGCTTGGCCTTCCTCAAGGTTCAGCTCTATCCCCATTATTATTTTGTCTCTACATTAATGACTTTCCCCACTGTTGTCCATCAAATGTACAGTGTCAGTTATATGCAGATGATACAATTATTTATGTTCAAGCAAAAAATAAAACCCTTGTAGCTCAGGAATTAACATCTGCCATGAACAAGGTCTCAGAATGGTTACAGAGGTCACAGCCAGTATTGAATGTATCTAAAACGGTTTGTATGTTCTTTTCTAAGAATGCAGCTTATGATAACAATCCTCCTGTATTGATAAATGGAACAATAATTGAAACGACTAATGAATTTAAATATCTTGGAGTAATGATTGACTCAAAACTTATATAAACAGCATGTTAAAAAAGTAGTTAACAAAATGAAATTCAATCTGTCAAATTTTTAGACATATTAGAGCTAATTTAACACTGGATGCTTCTAAACTTTTCATTAATGCAATGATTGTCCCTCATATGATGTACTGTATGACAAGTTGGTCTTCAGCATGTAAGACCACTCGGAAATCTGTTGAAACAGTTTATAAACAGGCCCTTAAAATTTTAGACAAAAAACCAAAAATCCTATCATCATTGTTTAATTTTAAAACAACATAACATATTAGGATATGATAAGATGATCAAACTGCACACTTGTGTATAAAATTCTGCACGGATTGGCTCCTACAGTTCTGCAAGAGTTTGAAAAAACGTGAAATAAGACCTACAAGAGCAGGTTCCAGAGGTGACTGTACATTTCCTTCCAGAAAAAGCACTTTTGGACAGAATGTTTTCTCCTTTCGAGCTACTCAAACTTGGAATAGTCTCCCAGGAACAATACGTGAGCTGCCCACTCTCAGCTCATTTTCAGCACAACTCAAGTCATTACTCTTAGACAATCAAACTTGTCCACACAATCATTAACCTTAATGGTTTTTAATGGTAATGCTGTGTTTTTGTTTTCTACATGTACTGTAAATAGAATTGTAAAAGTAGTTTGTCAGATGTGGTGTATGAATGGACTATGTTGTGAATATATGTGCTATAAGTTTGTGAGAGATCTGTGATCTGAGGGTGGCGGTGTATGGATGAGTTTTTAAGATGTGACAGAGCGTTTGCATTTTATACTTTGTATTTTGTGCTTGCTGTTTTTATAAGCTGTGGAGTGGCAGGGTTACTTTATCCAGCAACAGGACAAAGGATGAAAATTAGCACTGGCTATAATCCTGCATATTTACAGATATGGGATTTGTTCCCCAGGCCTCTATACTTAATATGCACTGTCCCTTTATTAAATAATAAACAAACAAACAAATAATAGATAGAGCTACATGTGTGGCTAAAAACGTAATGGACTGTAGCTGTAAAGGAAGAATACCAAACACTCATGTTCTGCTGCATCTTTGAGATGTTCTTTTCAGTTTTATGGATCTAATCTGGGTTACAACATGTATGGCTGCATGTTTTGTGTTGACTTTATTGACTGTGTTACTTTGTTTACTAGTTCTGCTACAGCTTCTATGACAAAAAAATCTTTGTGTGTTCCTAACTAGTCCTGACTGTTGACCAATCAGCGGTTCCACATTGTTCTTCTGCTTTGATCTAATCTGACAGCCTGCAGCGAGGTTTAGTGTGATGTACATAAAGGCGTTGGGAAAAATGCGATATGAGTTCATACTCTTGTGGACATGCACAAAAAAAATATTTATCTTAAAATGTGCATAATAGAGCTACTTTATGCTTAAAAGTAGGATTAGTGAAATAACTACTGGAAAAGTGAGCTGAAAAAAATAAAGAATAATTCTTTAAGTATTCATCAGTACAAAGCTTTGTAGTTAACACTTTACAGGCTTCAATGCTTTACAAAAGCTTTATTTGGCCATCACTATTTATCTCTCCAGGCTAAAAAAAAGGGAGAAGTGTCAGCTGGGCTTATGTTGTAACTTAATTTAGTTGTGGTTATTAAATGACTTTCATGTGATTAAAAATACAAAGGCTATAATGGAAAGTATTTTGTTTGTTAGCCATGATCCTGTTTTGGTAAAGTGGAAGTCTTTTATGGTGAAGGTACAAAACAAGAATAGACATTTTCTTGTTTTAATTTTTAATTTTTATTGTCACCATCTTGGCTGTAGAAAATGCAACTGCAAGTTAAGACCACTCCTCTGTTAAAAGAAAGATATCTAAGCCTCTGTCATGATATAAGAAACTTACACTGCGCCAGCTGGTTTTAGAGGATAATGGAGGGAATGGCTACCTGAAAATTAAGTTGCATCTGTTTCACATTAAAATGTCCATTTTAATCAACAAACAATGTTTGGTTCTGTTCTGCCCCAATTGGTGAAGGCAGAAAAACATGGTAAGAAATTAATTGTATTCTCCCCCAGTAGACCGGGAATACAAAGCACTGGCTTTAATTAACATTATATCTGCTATCAAACCCTGCCATAATTCACAAAACACTACTGCTTAAATGTCTGCCAATTAACTATTTTTAAAAACACAAACAAATACTCTTTAACCATGAGCAAAAAGAGAAAGTCAAAGTTATTGTTGTGGATAGAAATGTAATGATCCCATTCATTTGTTCCTTAATAGCTGGGAAAGATTCTCATTTAACTAGATTAGCTCAGCTGATGCTTGGATATAGCGTTCACTAAAAAAAGTCATTCCAATGTTAAAGTAAAGAGTGAAATTTAGTAATAACATTTATAAAATTGTGACTTCCAAAATATTTTGAATCCTTTAGGACCTGATGATGATGATCATTGTTTGACACATACTGTTTCTAAGACATTTTGCACTACTTTTTTCTGAAAGTACAAAATGGTGTGTCCACTATATAGGGCACTATGTGGGGCATAGGGTGCACATTCAGGCACAGCCCATATCTCACTTACTGACGGGTCTGGTTACAGCTACGCTGGATTGTCTGATTTTTGACAAACTTGCCTGGCTCGTATAAATTTCCCAGTTCCAACCACTGTCCGATTTCTGGGTTACTCTCCTAGCTTCGGGGATTCTGATCTCTGCCTGGCTTATTTGTCTAAATTTCCTGCTTATGACCCATTCTGTTGTCTAGAGTTGCCCTGATGTCCTCCAGAGTTGCCAACTCAAGCAGGATCTGTTGCATTATTCTGTTAGTGAATAAAATCTTGAATAACCTTGAATCTGTCTGACAGGTCATTTGTAACACAAAGTAAAAATGGATGGGGTGTTCAGATTTTGTTAAAGTGTCAAATAAAGTTTTAAGATTTTAAATATAAGAAGTTTATGCCCTGTTAATTCAGACATTAAGAGGTTAAAAATATGCTCTTTACATATAAATATTAACATGAATAATTTATTTGCAAACAATCGTTTTCAAAATGACTACAGACGAGCAGTATCCTGCAGTGTGTAAATCATAAGGAAAAAGTAACTATTTCAGGGGGAAAAAAGAGTGCAAGCAAGATTGGAGATAGACTTGGAAGTACTGCTTTGACCTGTAAGTCATCTTTTACCAAAAAGAGATGTGGAGATTTGCACTGGAGGCTTGATGAAATAGGTTGAGATAAGGGCTGCAGCAGATTATTTAATCAATCACCTGGAGCCATATCTGTAAACAGTGTGTCTGAGAAGACTCAGTCAGTCCCACAAGTGAAAAAAAAAGAAAAAATGACGAGAGGTGTACACAGCTCATGTTAACTGCAGTGAAAACATTGTGATAAAGAATGTAATAATGGGGGAAATGGGAAAAAAAAGTGTGAATTTTTCATGATTTTGCTAATTTGATCAAAATTAAATTGAATGAAAGTGAAAAAAAAGTTTATTTATACTGAAGGAAAATAATATAGCTCCTTTTAAAAATAAAACGATAATAAAGAAGATTATTCTTTGCACCAATGGGCAGAGGCATGATGACTTGTATATTTTACTGCTCTTGATTCACCCAGGACACTGGACCCAATATGGTGTTTTGTAGATGCAGTGATAAAACTTTCACTGTTTTTAGTAGTTTTTGATGCATTTTTTTCCTGGACATTCAGCTCCAGCTTCTCCAGAGTTATCCCCAGCAAAGAATGACTCTTCTTGATTAGTTTGTTTAGTTTGATGAAGTCTCTGGCTTAGATGCTAGTGCCCAAACAGAGGGTTGAAAAGTTGACTGTGCAAAAAAAAAAAAAAAGTTGTATAACATCTGCTGAAACAGTCTGCTCTGTTCCTTCATGCTGATTCTTCTGTGTTACATTTCCAGTCTAGTTTGCTGTCTGGTTGAATTCTAAGGTACTTTTACTCCTCCAACACATTCATCTGTGTTTTTATCTTTCTTTTTTGGTTCACAACTTTTCAGTCTAACAAATGAGCCTTTAGAAGAAAGTAGATGATAAGGTCTTCAGCCAAAAACATTTATAAAAGATACATTTTCATTGGTACTGCCCACTTGCTTTTTGAGAGGAGTAATTTGTAAAGGAATTTCATGATGTGAGACATCTAGACCAGTAGTGTGGTTCCAATGGTTTGGTTGATCCAATTTCTGATCTTTATCTGATCTTTTTATACCAGTCTGGATGAAACTGATTTAATTTTTTCAAATGCGACTCAGGCCACTTGGTCATGTGGTCCTAAATTTGATAGCTATCTCATCTTTTCACGTGTAACTTCAGTCTTACCGACCAGGTCGCAATAAACCAACTTATACATTACAAATGTACACAAAAGTTCTGCGTGTCATCGCCGTGACCACACCATCGATCCAGTCTGCTGACGAACCTCTAGTAACGGACTTCTCCATCGGACCCTTTTGAGCAAAAAGTAACTGGTAAACTTCATAGTTTATTTAATTCATGTTTAACCAGTCACACACTGGCATCTCGTTTGTTTTATGTTTTTCTTATTTTCTTTACTTTATTTACGTTATTTCATTACATGTTAACTTTACATTAGATGAATAAATGTTCCTTTAATTTACCTGGCCGTTGTCTGTGATTTCCTTTGGGTCATGATCTAGGTCAATTCAAACAGAACTCCATGAAATAGTGTCTGAGACTGATTATTTAACTAATTAAGTATTTTCATCCATCCATCCATTATCTACCGCTTTGTCCCTAACAAAGGCTGGAGCCTATCCCAGCAGTCAACGGGCGAGATAATTAAGTATTTTGATTAAGTAAAATAATCAATTATTTTCTTCATTGGTTGAGTAAGTCACTCAACCAGTAACATTAAAGGTGTAGAGATGTGAACGTAAACCGAATGTACCTTAACAATCTTTTAGGCAAGGTTGTGATTTATGAAAGGAAATTGCATGAATCTGTGCGTAAGCAGAGTTTTATAAATCCGACTTTTAACTTGGCAGAGCAACTTTTTTAGTTTTTTTGCTCAAGTACAATTCTAGTAAAAATTCTTCCCAAAGTTTTATAAATAATTGGCCTCATTTCTAAAACTTTGCATCGACCCTTTCAACATAAAAGTTGCAGCTGCTTCCCCTTCTTTCTTGCTGCTCACAAAGCCACGCCCTCTCCCTCCTACCCCACCTACATAACCTCCTCCACCACCACTGCACGCCACACACAACACCCATATCCCTACCACACAAACAAACACACACACTCGGGGACACACCCATCCATGCACACTTATCTACACTTCCCTCACGCTCACCCACCTACACCCCCCATCCCACCCTCTTCCTGCTCCTCTTTAGACAATACCCGTGGGCAAGAGGAAAAGAACGACAGATAATAAATTTTCCCCTCAGTGGCTTCTTATGAGAAACGTACTGTTTTAAGAGTAAACAAACAGCATAATTGTATTAATAATCAATTTTATATTTATTTATTTCATGGTATAAGTGGGATAAGGCCCTCAGCTTCGGGTTGGATGGTTCACACCTCTGCAGTGTCCATTATTTTCTAATAATGGACGTCTCGTTAGGAATTATACCTTACTCTTTTTTTGGAAAAGCCTGATTTTTTCGTACTTAAGTCTGATGTTTGTTTGTTTTTATCTTAATTTAAAAGAGTAAAGTTACATGTGAGAACCTGTGGAATGAAAAAAGGCTAAGCAAAAAGATTAATTATATAAAATACAATAATACTTTTGGATGGTATAATGTTACTGTTTACAAAACTGCAGCCAACGAAGTACTTCATGATGGATGGGTTGACATAATAAATATATTTTAGACTTTTTTTAATTATTTACACAATTAATGTTGGTATGTTAGTATGCAGGTCTCACGTGTCTTGTGTACTGTTTCAGGTTTATTGTTTCAGTGATATGATTTTCAACAATATCAATTAAATCTGTTTTCTTTCCTTTGTTCCATATAAAGCAGCCAAGACACAACACCATCTTTCATTTAAAAAATCAGATAACAGTTACAAATGCTTTTCCTGGTTACAATACAGATAAAAGAAACCATAAGATAATACTAGAGAAAAGGTATCAGTTTTGACCTGTGAAGGTTAAATCATAACAGGCAGATAATGTGCATTATTTGAGGCACTGTACTATGATAAATGGGAGACCAAATAAGAGAAAAACAAAGGTTACTTCACAACTTAAAGTAAAACCATATGAAGCCTTACTATATTTATAGCATCTTGAATCAGCCTCTATCGGTGTCCTTCCAGACCTACATTATGCGTGATAGGTTCTGCATTTAGTGCTCTTATCATAGAACACAAACTTGCCTGGACAAAATTTTAGGGGCTTACATGATTCCCTGGATGAAAGACTTTCCAAGGGAATTTCACCCTCAAAAATGTCCAAATCTATCAAAGTTGAATACATCACAATGTCAAATAAAAATGTCATAGAAAGAAGCTTTGACTTTAAACATTTCACAGGATAGATGAGGAATATCTAAGTCAAACTGCATCTTTTTTCACCACTGAAGTTTACATAATCCTGTAAAAAATGAGCAGATGGCCTTGGTACTTTAGGGCTCCAATTGATGCTTGGTTTCATTGATTTTCTCTCTTTTTTTGTCAGAAGCATAGTAAAGAGATGGGAGGCTCAGTAACTATGAGAGGGTCTCCTGCTGAATAAGAATTGTGAAGCATGGGGAACCAGAGTGAGGTGCTGCATGAACAATAACTGCCGATGCTACTGCAGGGACCTATACTTCAGACTTGGTGTGGTTGAAGGTTTGCAGTACACGTATGTGCTAGACATGTTTCAGTGGCTATAGTGCGAATGACCCAATGGAAATGTTGAACTGTTGTCAATTTGATGTGGTTCAATTTAAGAGCTCCCTTAAAAGCTCCATATTACTGTATGGATGTAATGGGGAGAAAGCTCTGAATGCTCTTTTAGGGTGATGAAATAAGCTGACTATTTAGTTGTACAAAGATTTAAAAAGAGACAATGTCATTTTCCACTATTATAATTAAGTCAAGGTTAAACCACTCTGGTTAAATATTCCACAGTTAACTTCAATATAATAAAGCTAGCTTGGTAGCATGCTAACAGAAGTTAGTCCACACTGACTAAATAAAAAAGTAACTCTTAGGCAATCCTAGCTACATTAGCTCAGGCACATGTTCACTGACTCAATAAAAAATGAAAAGTAAAAAAGTGCAGCTGGGGTGAAACACTGGTGAAGGAGTAGTTACAAATATGTACAAATAAATACATAAAATATATGGCTGCATATCAGTAACATCACTGTTTTGGCTTGAGGGGAATGACTCAGAGCTCTTACAGAGTGAGTTATCTCTTCCTCATGGGCAATCTCTATTGGTGGCTAGCTTAGGTCAGAGAGATGTGTTAAAGGTGTGAAGCAAGACAAACAGGTGAAAGGATATGCTGTACTTCATTCCTTTGACTACCTGGGCTCCATAAAAAGAAATGAGCACTAACTATTTCCTCCTTCAGACTCTGCCCAACGGGGACTTTCACCTCAAATAATTTCCCTGAATAATCAAACTGTGTTTGTCATTTTATTGATATCTGTTTTGTTTGTCTTGCTAAAACAGAAAATATCCCTTAACTTACACCTGCTACCTGCAGTGGTCAGGTTGTTTTTTTCCTTTGATTTTTTTCTGCTTTTCCCAGCTTCTTATCAGTTTGTAAAAAAAACAAAAACTTTTGCAGTATAAAATTTGACTGTTTTTACTGTTTGTTATACTGCACCTGATGTAGACCTATCTCTCTCTCTCTCTCT
>JBAMIG010000017.1:10083456-10094790 GCA_037177335.1 Kiunga ballochi | reverse complement strand
TATATATGTATATATGTATATATGTATATACTGTATATATACTGTATGTATATAACTTTTTCCCCCCTCAACCTCCTTCAAGTTTTTCAATCCTTTGAAGGAAAAAACAATAGAATAACTGAAGACAGCAGATTATTTGGGTTTTTTCTACTCGCAGCAAGGGTAGAACGTTCCTCAGCAGCCTCAGGAGTGCTGCTAAGTGAGTCTACCCCATGTGACTGATGTGCAAGTAGTTTTATTGGATGAGAAGAAAACAAAGCATATTCACTCACTGATTGGATAAAACAGTCATGCGTAATCTTCCATGTCAGCATAGCAAGCATAAACCTCACACACATGGAAAATTAGGATGAGGAAGACTCTCTGCTCCGCAAGTAAGATTTGATAAGTGCCCTCTGCAGGCATCAGACACCCTGTCTCATAGGCAGACTAAACATGTAGAGTTTTAGATGTGAACCAAAAACATCCAACAAATTACATTTCTTAAATTAATAATACTGACAGGGTTCTTTGTTGGACAATGACTCAGGCTCAGATGCTCCTCAGTTGTGGTGGTTTATTTGCAGTTTGTTTACCCCCAGATTGGGCTCCAAGTGCAGAATTGTGCTCTGAGATATTAGTGACTATATACATATTTACAAATGCCACATAATTCTTAGTTGCTAGCACTGCAACTCAAAAACACAACCTACTCTACTCCTGTCCTTGCTCATTCCTGAATGAGCTCCTTTTATATCTTAAGCCCCTCCCCTTGGACTCAATGATTTTTTTTAAAACAAACAAACATTTTACAGGAAAAACAAGAAAAAAAACAAAACACAAATTCTGTGCATTCATTATTTATGTTCATCACAGTTCCCCAATAACTATTAGATGTTTTTATCTTAAATGCACAAACTAGAGGGATCACATGACCATGACATCACTTCCCAATGTTTGCCATGTTGGCTATTTAACAACCTCGGCTTGGACCACAGAAGAGGACGGTGAGTAAATAAGCTTTACACTGGAACTAAATTTTAATAATTTTATATATTATGTTATTTTCATTTAGGCCAATATAAAGGGTGTAAATAAAAACATTTTCAAAGTCTTTATAGATATACATTGCTCAAACCTTCTTGAGAGAAATTATAGCCTCAAATCCTCTTGGGTAAGTAACTAAATGATTTGCACACCTGGGTTTGAGACATTTTTCACTTTCTCTTTCAGAGATCCTGCAAACTCTTAAAATGCATATCTTATCATCATCTGTTATCTTAAGGTTTTTTAAATGTTCCATTAGATTAACTACTGGTTGAATATAACATTCATTGTGGTTATTGTTGGTGAATGTTTCCATTCAGAAACACTACAGTTGTTCAAGGATACAAGAGAATCTGATTGAAAAGGAATGGTGACTGTTGTGGGTTTTTTTCTGCTTGACCTGATGTCCACTGCACATTTAAATGGAGACCTAAGACTGCGACGGCCATGTATTTCTGTATTCAGAGGAGAAAATTGTCAGCTCAAGCAAAGATAACTTGGAAAGCTGGAGTTTGTGCCAACCTGTGGATTCTGTACTTCCTCCAACACTGCTGTCATTAAGGCAAAATGTCAGTTTCTAAAAAAAATGTGAGGTTTAATGATGAGAAAATAAACATTGTTGGCTGCACAGTTTTGTTTTTAGTACATACGTAGACCCTAATAAATATCAAATCAGACAATAAAAAATCCTAATTATGGTAAAATTGAAATAAAAGGTAGAAATATAGAAAACAAAAAATAAGATTAATGATAAATAAACAGAATAAATTAGTATAATCAATCTTTTGTGACTCCAGTCATAATCATGCCAAACTTATGAGAAGAGGAGCTTCTGAAGCTGTCTGCTTCAGACGCTTCTGTTTGCCTGAGGTAACACTTTCTGTGTGACTGTTTCTGCATCCAAAGGAAGTCAAGATGACTCAGATTGGCTCAGATGATCAAACATGGCTTAACTTTCCATTTTCATTTGAGTGTTGGGCTTAATGGCACAAATAAATGATTAATGCAGGTTTATGGCATAACTTTGTCTTGATAATGTTGATCCTGGGAAACTTACCTGTTAAAACAATGTTGTGTAGCTGTGGTGATTGATAATTATTCTAACTATCCAGATTGATTATTAGCAGCAAGATAAAAAAAAAGTAGTAAAATAGAAACCCAAACAGTAAACATGTTTTTGTCCTGAAGCCAGGTAGAGCCACAAAGGAAGTGCTTGACATTTCAGATCATAATTTCAGGTTTCCTGCTAAATATCCAAAAAGACTCCAGTGTACAGTCTTTAGATACAACTCCCCTTTTTCCCCCAAAAAGCAGCTATGGGACAGTGACAGCAAGGTCTCTGTTTCTCACATGAACTCAGTTTTTCCTTTCTGTGTTTCACACGAGGGATGTCTGTTGAGTTAACGATGCCACGTGAGGATGAAGGGAATGTGCCCAAGGAAAGCAAACACATGTTCACAAACAGGATAACAACTTCTCTAAAGCAAAATCATAACAGTGGTTATGATCTGATGCAGAAACAGGCAGTATTTTATCTACTTTTTCTCTTCTTTGCAAAATAACAGTAACTTTGTCTCATGTAACACAGAGTGCCATTTGTTTTTCTTTGCCAAGGTTGAATATTTATTTCTCCGAGTTAAAAATGTTAAAATTGCTAAAGCTGCTGAACAAGACATATTTCCTCTTCAAAATTCTGCGTATCCAATGTGGATATGTGTTGTAATTTCCTTTGGAAGTCAACAAATGAGAAATTAAACAAAAACAAAACACTTATCAGCTTCTGGCCATTACGTGCCAGTGGTGTCATCCATCATTAAAACATCCTCAAATTGATTTTACCTCTGCTTGATGCCTGTTTAAACACAACTCAATGATTGATAAGTCAACCTAAGTTATTCATTTATTCTTATTTGAATCCTTGTCGAGGGGTTATATTCTAATGTCTTTGTTTAAATTCTTCTTAGACCAGGGAAGAGCTTATTTCATATTTTATAGGAGTGGTATTTTGGCATGAATTTGTTTTTTGTTTTTTTGCCACCATCACTTGTGGAAAGCCTTTTTGCTTAAAAGATAGGAAAATAAATAAATGGCTCATCCTGGGAAAGATCCGTTTAAAAATCAGCTTTAATCTAAGAGGACAGTAGTTACACACCCATCTTAATAATAACATTTTAAGGGTTTCCAGACCAGGGGGTTCAACCATTTTGTTGTTTCCCAATAATTTAGCTAATTAGCTTAGCATAATTTAGCATCCATATATATATATATATATATATATGTATATGTGTGTGTGTGTGTGTGTGTATATATATATGTATATATATATGTATATATGTATATATATGTATATATATGTATATGTAAGAAACAAAGAAAATCTAAGCAGCATTGCAATTTTCATTTTGATTATGTCACTAAGAAAGTAATAAATTACTTTCACAGCTGCTGATGATCAAATGTATTTGTCCTCACAATTTGATATAATTACAAATACTCGTAAGGATTTAAACTATGAAAAAATAAAAGTATTAAAATGGGTAAATATCCTAATTGGCCCTTTTTCTAAATAGTTTTGCAGCAAAATGCAACCAAAATGAAGCGAAAGCTGAACTGATGAGCTTACACAGTCTTCCCAGGCATCAGTGTATTCCTTATCTAAAAATCTGGAAAAAACAAAACATGTAAATTTAACTCTAATGCTCTTGCTTTAGGAAAAAGATCTCATATTGATTATTTCTTTGGAAACTGAGGAGAAGATATTTCCCCACATCCTGCATACATCTGATTTGTGCTATAAAATGCTATTCATGCTTTTTAGTAGATCTATTTCAAAGTTTGCTATGGAAACAGTCACTTTTGTCTTACCCTCATGTTTAAATGCAAAATATTCAAACTCAGGTAGCTTATTATTGTGGAAAACATCCCAAAAAGAGTGACCTGCATTTTCAAACATCATGAAAATGTTTCACAGCATTGTACTTTTCTTTTTCCACACAGTATTATGATTGAAGTTTAATCACCATAAACTGTATTTGATGTTCACAGGAGGCCTCTGGAGAATCTATAACAGTATCAGCTCGTACACAAGCCAGAGGCCACGAGATGGTGCAATAAAAATAAACTGTTTGCATGTTCTGCTTGAAACATTAGAATTTATTGTTGGATTGATGTCTACATGGTTACTACCTTCTTTAGAAATTATGTAAGTTTTGTGTTTGCAATGTTTTCTTTTATGTATTGTTGAACTATGCAAAGCCCATATTCACAGCACATGTTGCAGCCCAATGTTAAACAGTCTTTATTTTCAGTAGATAAACACGGGTGTAAGTTGTGTGAGACAGGAAAAAAATTAATATTCAGTTAAACTAGAAAAGAAAGAGTTCTTCCTTCACCAAGAAGCTCATTTCCACACATTTTCTTTCAGGTTACTTGTAAAATTTGACAAAGTTCAACTAGGACCCATTCTTAGAAAACAATCACGGAGATCAACCCAGTAATAATAAGTCAGATAGTTCTAAAGTAAATGTGCACTTTTAATGTTTTTATTTTTCTCTTGGATAATATTAATTAATTCTGTCAAAATATCATAACTAGGTTTAACTTTTTTCATTATTTTGTCTTTTAAATAGGCTCCATGCTATGATAGATATTTCTGAATATTCGGTGGAAGTAGAAAATTATACTTATATTATTGTTACCCATATTTAGTGCAAATAACGTATAAAAAAACTATTATTCTCAGAGCATGAAGTGAAAACAACATATTTCAATTGACCCATTAGGTGTAGACTTTAAAATAACAAAAAAGTAAAAGGGATTGTAAATAATTCTCATTTCAAAATGTTTTGAGGTTGTCGTGGAGACGATAGGTCAGGTTCAATAGTATATTTTCGCCATGGCACCTACATACTGAGTCAAATGTTCCCGAAGTTTTAAGGTAACACCTGCTCAAATTATCCAAGGTTGTAAAAATAGGAGACCAGGAACTTCTTCTGATTTCACCTTTAACATTTAGAACATTGTTTAAAACCTAAACTATAAACTATAAACAGAACTTTTCTGCCCTTGGAGCCAGAAGGATGGCTGTTGGATGATGAGGAAACACTATTAGGTTGAAACTAAAGTTTGCAGCTTAGCTGACCAAACAGTCTCCTATGGATTTTTTTTTTTATATCCTAGTATCCTAGTTTGCAATTTAACTGTCATTTCCTCTCATCGGCTCACTCTTGACTAAATCTAAGTCAAGGCATCGTTGTTGCGACAGCATAACTACTTTATAACAATAAGAAGTGGCCAAGAATATTGAGCAGGAAATGTAAATGAGTAAATAATCCCCAGTTTCTCTCCACAGTTATTGTCATGTGTTTTTTATTAAGCCTCTTAATTAAATGGCATGTAATATAATTAAGGTTGTCTTTGTTGGGGACCAGATTAGTCTGTCTGCATTTGAGACAATTAAAGTCAAATTGGACACTCAGTGTTGAATTAATCTTTTCAAAAGAAAATATTTTTTTTATTATTAAGCTCTTTGTGAGTTTAAAGGCCAACTCGGCAAAGAAACATAGAAAGGCGTCTTTAAAAAACAAAAGACAGGCATGTCATTTACATTAGCGGATGATCTGCTTGCTGACGTCATAAATAATCTGCAGACAAATACTCTTTAAATACAAATACATTAGCACCACTTTAGCTCCTAATGTTTTATTAAGATTAACTAACATAGAAAATGTAGTTTTGTCTGTCTAGTTCAGAGTGTGTTTACAAAAAAAGTGGAATACAATGCAACTATATATATATATATATATATATATATATATTACATACAGTATAACCAACTGAAACAGTGGATCACAATGTAGTCGTTAGCAATGTAGCCTCACAGCAGTCTCCGGGTAGTCCAGCTTCCATAGACAATTAAAAAAGATAGCAAGTAATATCCATCCATCCATTATCTACCGCCTTGTCCCTTACGGGGTCGCGGGGGGCCTGGAGCCAATCCCAGCAGTCAACGGGCGAGAGGCGGGGTACACCCTGGATGGGACGCCAGTCCGTCGCAGGGCTGCAAGTAATATTCTTCTTTGTATTTCATACTGTATTCACAGGGAAGGAAAAAAAAAAACTTTTATTTTGGATAGAATCTGCTGCACCACCACCTGATCCAGCCTCCAAAATAACACTACAAAACACAACAAACTGTAGACTGTGGGGCTCCAGAGGATTTTCTGCCAATAGCACTTGATCTCCCCACAGACATTTTTAGTACTGGGTCAGAATTTAAAAGCAACAACTATCATTCAGTGCAATGCTTTGGACTAAAGAGAGAATTTTCTGAAAATATGGTGGCTCCGAAGAGCAAAACAATATTACAACCAGTGAAACGCTTTTGCAATCCAGTTACACCCCCTGCAACACCTTTACATTGTCATGTCCATAGGTGTTTTGGTGGCCTTGTAAAAAGTGTTTGTTTTGTACATGTAAACATGACTTCATTAGAAAAATGTGCACTAAAACAATGTAAAATTGTTTGGATGGATTTCAATATGTAGCACAGAATTATAAAAATGTCTCTGGATGTAATGCTGTTTGCACTTCCTGGTCATTATAAGAATACAATAATATGTTAACAGAAAACAAAGTTAAAACTTTTACTATCACCTACTTTAATGCAAAATAACACATTAGTTTCTTTTTTTATTACGAAAGCATTTTAGTAATGGAGTTTTAAAAAAGCAGAAAAGAGTAAACATGTATTTGCATTGAAATACTTCATAGTATAACTTAACTGCTAGCTTTTTAAATAGGCCACATGACCAACTGCCTTGTCCCTTTTTAATTTAAATTTGGGATGAAGGTCTAAGGCCCTGTCCACACGCAGCTGGTTTCTGTGAAACCAAATATATATTTTCACGTTTGGGCCGTTCATCCAAACGAAAATGCATAATTAAAAACAATAAATTCTGAAATGTCCGATCAAAGTGGAAATCCTGTGTTTGAGTTGCGTGTTTACATCGGAAAACTGATTTTCAGGTTCACACAGCCTGCGACAAGTCATTCATCAACATCATATGTGCGACACAAATGCAGTCAGAGGTGTGTTGTTTACTTGCATGCAAACGCTTTTTGTTTGCTTTTTTTTTTTATCATTGCAACTGCTTCATTGTGTTGAGAACCAAAGGAAAAGGAGCGCTCTGAGATCAGCTGTGATGTAAACAAACCAATCGTTCTGATTGGCTAGCATGAATTCAAGTTTTACAATCTGTTGCCACCTATGGGTTGGGCATGTTTACAACAGCGTTTTTATGCGTGTTTGTGTAGATGCAAACTTTTTTTTAAAAGCAATATGGTGTGTACAGAGTTATTTTTTAAAACAGTGGGGGTAATCTGTTTTTTTAAAAATACCCGGCTACGTGTGTACATGGCTAAAGCTTAACGGAAAATGCATATTTCCCATCTGTAACAGTCCTTTCAGTTGTTTGTTTAGACCCTAAATACAGTATGACTCATAATGACATCCATCCTTACAGGTGGCAAATGGAAAATATAGGTCAAACATTTCCAGACCACACAGAGATATGGTGGTTAACGCTGTCTTGTTTCAGACAGCAGAATCTTATCTTTAGATAGATCATGCTTCACTACCACATTGTTAATACTAGGACTCACTGAATACACCATATCTCTAATACTGTATATATCTTTATTAATATTGTGTGTGTGTGTGTGTGTGTGTATATATATATATATATATATATATATTAATACTGTATATATCTTTATCAATACTGTATATACCTTTATTCGTGGTTTTCTAATATTGCCACTGCAATATCTAAATTTCCAAATGTGGAATGAATAAAGTATTTCTATTCTATTCTATTCTATTCTATTCTATTCTATGTTCAATTGTGGCTGAAGCTTGAAACATTTGACTCTAATATGGGTCATTTTTGGCTATTATGTTGCAGTTACAACCCATATTTGGGGCAAATATCCTTTTCAGTATATCTGTTCTCCTAAGGGAAGTGTGGGTTATACTCCACTTTCTTCTGACACCCAGAAACATGAATGTTAGGTTAAGTGGTGATTCAATATAGACCAAAGGAGTGAGTGTGTGAGTGATTTTTGTTCCAGTTACATGCCCCTTTCTTCCTCTTGAGTGTAATTAAAAATTATGACACACTGCTCCAAATAATGGCTTCTAATATGAATGGCCACAGTCCAAAGCTATGGAATAAATAAAACCTAATTAGTTGATAAATACTATGACTATAAATTTTTCATTATAATTTTTACATTAATATCTGTATAATAGGCATGAATAAGGTGGGACTATCAAGCACAAAAGATGTAATGTCTTCAAAACCTAGCATGTAAACAGAGATGATGAAGATGATTATTGTCTATTTTCTAAGAGCAAAGATTCCCGATCAGGGGATTGACGGTGTGGGTGCTGTTGGGGTGCTGTCAGTAAACACAGCTGACTAGCGTAGCCTGCTAATGTTGCACAAGTTTTGTTTTGGCCCCACAATTATATATCCAAAAACAACTGATCACAATCAGACCAATCATAAGCGAGCAGTTCTGCATTGCTGCATTCACATAATTGGGAAACTTGTTAGGTTATGAAGGAGTGTGTCGTGCAGCTGTGGACCTATGCAGAGCCAAGGTGGTTACGGCATTACCAACCTGAAGCAGTTACCGTGTGAGAGTAAAACGTCTGCATGCATACAGACAGTATCTATATATACAGTATATATATCCTTCATTATTCCTCAATGGTCTATCTTGCAGAAAGCTCTGGCAAATGGAATGAGAAGGTCACCTTCATACTTTGTTAGATCCTTTAGTTCCTTTAGTTTTATCCCAAATTTAATTAATTTTAAATTAAAGATAAGGGAAATGATGCCCAGTTAACTTCAAATCCATGCATAATTGAGTCTGAATATTGCTGAAATTTTTCAGCCCAATTGCTTTTGCTGCTAGATACTTTGACCAATCAGATGCAAATGAGTGGTGAATGTGCCTCAGGTATTAAATACTGATTATGTTAATGTAATAACATCTAATATTGTTCTTTATTTAAACATAAACACTGCATTCAAACAAAAAATAATTACATTGACCTGGTGGTGAGATGACCATGGTGAGAACATTTTTTTAATGCAACTCAGATATATATTGAATTTTTATATACATGTAATTGACAACTCCTCTTTGTACTTCATATTTTTTTATATTGAGTCTTTCTCTAACCCTTTATTGTTCACATTTTTAAAAAAGGCCAGAGAAAATTAATAATTTTTCTTAACTAATAGTGTAGATTTCAGCTGATTCCATTACAACAGTGAAATTTGGGTAGTTCACATACCCAAATCGTTTGGTAGAGATGGTTCTGGCAGGTTTATTTAACACTTGTTAAAGAAATTAATCATAGTTACTGCAAATTTACAATAGACCAGAAAATTAAAGGCCTATTCCATACCGGAGGTAATAATTCACAAAACACACCTCCTTTATTATCAAAGCCTAAACTGATCATTTAAAGCCTTTACCACAAATCTCCCTTTGGCATGCTTTGTACCATTTATTTCTGTAATAACACAACTGTAGAATACGTTGTACTTAACACTGATAGGTAAAAAGTAGTGCTAAATATCCATGTGACATGTTAGTTTTGTTAAATACATACATCAAAATGGGTTGCTTTACCCGAGCAGCTTTCTTGAATTAAGCTCTTTTGTTTGTCAGTAACTATGATTACGTGCAAGTCTTTAAAGTTCCAAAGTCTGGCTGTTGTTTTGGGTTAAAACAACAGCTTAATCCAAAGATGTCACTTAGCAAATGTAGTTGTGCTGCAGGAGCAAATCTTTAAAAAAAAAAAACAGAGAAGAGAGAGGTAATATTTCATGGGCCTGTTTTGTCTGGTGGCAGTTATCAGCAGCTGCCAGTCAGATAATTGCTGCTTTAGGCCCAGTGCTACTTCTTCAAGTCTGTACTGACAGCCCAATTCAAGCCCTTGGTTAGGGGAGCTGCTGCCTGCTGCTGCTATGTAGCTGTTGGGGTAACACTGGCTTTTGTTTGATACCAGAGCTCAGCTGCCTGTGTCAAGTACTTCCTGAAAAAGTCTTGCAAAGTGTGTTTTATCCAAAGGGCTAAACGTTGTATATTTAGCCTATGAATGAGTCAAAATAGTGCTGGGTAATGAGTCATACATTATCCTTTATTATGTTGATAAAAAACCAAGCCAAAGGAGCCACCAGCAGCCACCGGCTACCACCAGGCCCAGGAGCCACCACCAGACCAGTGTGTTAACAGAAGCCAGGCTAATGCTACCCAACAGAACAGCCACCAGGCTAAAGGATGTTTGCTATTTTGATTGCTTTTTTCAACAGATTTTTAGCTACTGGATCTCTTTTTGTCACCGGTAAGTGCAGTTTAAATGCGTGGACATTATAAGCTTATTGCTTCTACTTATATACCCATTTAGGACTGTCTTTAAGTTTTTACTTTTATAAGAGATAAATTGCATTTTTTTTCTTTGTTTAAAAAGTCTGAATAAATGTCTGAAAATTGAAGAAATAAAGAAGTTGCTAAATGTCAACCATTTCAAAACAGCAAGAAATAATTACACTTAATGGGAGAGATTAAAGACTTTAAAAGACAAAGTATTTGTGTGTGTGTGTCTGTGTGCACTTGGATGCACTTGGTGTGTTTAGTGCAGCGACTATGATCTGTCAGAAATTAATCAAATAAGTTTTCATCAATTAATTTGTAAAGAGTAAAACAAGCCAATGGTGGAGCATGTGTGAGGAAATATGAAGGAAAATAGATTGCTGAGAAGAGCAAAAGAAAAACGACAGGAATTTTCAGTGATTTAAGACCCGGCGTTCCTCTTTGAGGAGTTGTGGCTGTGTTGTATACAATCAGCACGCTCTGTCACTTAGCCACCAGATAACTGATGTTCTATTCCCCTCATAACCAGAAGCTATCAGTCTGGGGCTTCTGCTTGTATCTTTCCTGTCGTCTCTCAAGTAAATTACAGCTCAGCAGTTCCAGATAGCTGGATGTTCTTCCTCTGCCCTCCATCTCTCTTTCGCCTCTGTCCTCTATATCTTACTTTGCTTTATCTTTTTATGTAGAATGCAAAATGTTAAATTAGTTTAAACTAAATGTGCCTGCCACTAAATTCAGTTGCCATTTAGATGCCAGCTGTATATTTAAGCCTTCAGTTCTAGTTTTCCCATTTCATTAATAGAATAGAATATAGAATAGTAGAATATATTGCAATAATGAAAATAAACTCTTTAT
>JBAMIG010000017.1:9987501-10000601 GCA_037177335.1 Kiunga ballochi | reverse complement strand
ACACACACACACACACACACACACTACTTAAGGAAGATCATTCAATCTTGGCATCAAAGTGCTGAATATTTTCTATAAGTTTGTTGTGAAAAGTGCAATCAGTTTTTGAGCTATTTGTTGGGGCAGCAGCATCAGAACCAGAGCGATAAAGAAAATGAACAAATTGTTTCTGTGCAGGGGGAAAGTCCACAGTCACTGCAGAAAAAAGAATCCTGCACCAGCTGCTGAAAATAGTAGATGGTTTTTTACACACATATTCCTGCAAACAGCCATCACCCACCAGATCAGAGCAATATCATCTTCTAAATTATTATCATCAGAGATTCTTTTTTTGGGTTAAAAACATTGTCATTGCAATTTTCCTTTGGGATTAATAAAGTATTTTTTTCATTTCATGTCATTCATTTTAATTTCATGCTCTTTTCTCGGGTTTTTATTATGATGACATGAGCATTAAAATGAGCAACAGTGTGGATACTGTCATGGTACAAATATATTGCTACTAACAGTATTTATAACATTAAATCCATCTTTTATGTATTTGTCAGTAACATATCATTAAAGTTTAAAATTGCAGATCCAATAACCTTAGGCTTTCAAATCAATTCTCAAGTCAGCTAAAAAGAGCTTGGAATAGTCCTGGATCATCTATTACCATTTGACAAATAAGCTCATTAAGTTGTAATAGTCTAATTCCTTTATTTAACATGTGCTCAGTTTCAGTTATGAAGACGTTATCCATAATACCCTTTTCTATCTTATGGAGAATTTGGCTTATAGACCTGACTTGCACGTTTCCTCTAAAGAGCATGTACTGCAGGTCAGGCTTTACTCCTCTGGGCTGACAGTACAGCCAAGCTACTTTCATTTAAATCTATAGTGAAAGATTGCTACCTGATAAAAACTGAAATTTCTTATAGCTCCTACAGTTATCATTTTTCTTTCCTGCAGCTCACTCTATTATCTCTTTCCCCTTAAGAGCCGGGGCTCTGTAAATATTAAAGACTTTGTAGGGGAGATTTGTTGCCTTATACCCACAGATGCAGTGAAAATATGTGGATGTTTTTATACAAACCGTCTTTTCACTTTGGCTGGCTTTGAAAAAATTTACAGGTTGGAGAAAATACAGATAAGAAAAATGTTTTAAAGTCCTTTGCGTTGAACTTTTGGCCTAATTAAACACTGACACTGACAAGCACTGTGATGTGAGAAGCTCAAAGCTAATCTGATGATCAAAAGTTATATTAATTAGCAAATAGTTACGTCAATCACTGACAGTAAAGAGCTAAAGTCTGATTCCTTCTAGTTGATTGACTGATTTCCAGTAACCTTAAGATTGAATTTGTTTTCTAATAGTTTAGTATAATAGAATTTTAAACTTAGTAGCCTCCTGAAAAAATAAAACCTCCTGTTTTACTCTTTTTCTAAATAATCTAGGAGTAGGTATTAAAATACCAGTGTAGAGACAAATAAAAATCACTGACTATGAGTGACTAAAAGACACACTAAGCTACATTTACCTTGATTTAAAGTATGCACTGTTTTTCCACTCAGTCATCATAAAATGCTTTATAGTGTGCAGGAATATGAATGGAGTGCATCAAGGTCAGTAATTCAGTCCAGTGAATGTTGCTTTCTTGCTTTGTTTATCCCTATTCCGTTCCCTGGCATTGGGATTCAATTAATCTTGCTGAGATCCTTTTCCATCTCCTTTACTGCCTTCACCTCTTTATGCTTCAGTCAGGATTTACCTTTATAAAATAGATTTTTAAACCAGCAAGGTAAAAAGTAACTAGGTAACCATGGCAGATTCAGCAAAAGATAGCCAATCCTAACATGCACCTCTGCAGGGCATACCATCCAATTCCCTGACAAAGTTTTGAGGCAAAAGTAGAGTGTCATGGGATGAATTATTAAAATAAAATGAATACTGTAAATTAAATGTAGGCCTATTTTTGTTGTATGATGTGGGGTGTCCAGGTCATGACAAATAATTAATTTTGATCAAAGATTTATTGGCTTGTTTGCTCAGTTCAGTTACCTATAACCTACCCCATAAATGATCATTTGGGTGGAACTTAACCGACGTGGCCTACGCGTGTCTCTTGCATCTTGGAATCATCTAGCCACAACCAGTCTTGGTTTGAAGTTAAAATAAAGGTGTTTTATTTGCTGCACAAATTTTACTGGTAAGATATTTTGAACTTGCTGGATAATAACTCCACATTTGGACTCGGTAAGAAAACCGTGTGGATTCACAGTTATCACAACGCTGCTTGCAAAACAAACGTATCCCGCTCTGTCGCTACACACGTAAATTCTCTTAAAGGCACAGTACTTGATATAAAACCAAATAAAAGTTACTCATTTCATTCTAATATAAATACATTGTAACTTAAACATCACAAACGTCTTGCATAACATAGGAATTGAATTAAGTAATTTCTCAGACATAACAAAAACAACTTAGAATACAAAAAGGTTAGCTTGCTTAGTACATTCATCAAGCATAAAAACTATCTGCTGGTTACAGAAAGCATAGACTATATTAAGTCACCAAAATGAGTAAAACAGACGAAAGGATTCTCTTCTGATGAGTTTCTTTGCAAGAAACACAAACAGAAACTTAAATAGCAAACATTAATCACAGTTACCTTCCCAGAGAGAGATCATGCAAACTGGCCCTGCTCTCTGGTGGTTATACTAAAGCAGCTTGAGGGAACCATTCTTTGCTGTTTCCAGATGCTTAGTTCTGCTCCATTTCACCTCTCTCCAAGTTTTTGATTAAGCCTTGACTTCACTACACTCTGGTGTATGATTTTTGAGGAAGCATGAAAAGTGAAGCTGTCGGTGCTGCTTTCACTGCATCAAATTCCCTTTTATCTTTTGTGATTAACTCCCAAAATTTAATATTTTACTAGATTAATGATATTAGTTATGACTATTATGTCCTTCCTGGTCACATGCACTGAAGGGCATCTGGTCCTTCATAGCATTCAGAGAAAATAAGAAGGATAAAGTCTGCTTCAACAAAGATGTAGTGTCTGGCTTTCCTTATTGTGTCTCTGATTGCATTTGAAATGTGGCAAGTGACAGAAGTATGGATTGCCTGGTTGCATGAGCAATTTCTCTGTTGCCTGTAATTGCACTATATTGATGTGAGAGAAGAGGATGTGTGAGGAGGGAGGGTGGGGGTCATTTCATATCTTATAAGTCCACGGTTGCCTGACGAAAGTGGGGCACTGTGCTCTTTGTGAGGCATGACAGTCTCATTCTGTAGAACAGCTTGCCCTGCTTTGTATATGTGTGGCAGTGGCTGAATTGACTGTTGTGTTGTAAAGGTACTTGATAGTTCTCCGGGTGCAAAAAGAAAAAGTAAAAATAAATGTTTCACTGTTTAGAACATCAGAGTACAGTTCAAATTAGCTGTAACTGTACATAAGAAACTTACAAATGACATGAAACATCAAATTCAAACATCATTAATTTATTTATTGTCTTTACAAATTAATGTAATTCAGGGGTGGGGGGGGGGCATATATATATATGTATATTTATATTCTTTGTGGTTTTATTTTTCAGTCTGTTTAAGTTTCTATATTCTCCATTACGTTTTTTTTTTTTTTATCTATTACATCACAGTATTTGCTGCCAAATAAGGTCGTGGACTTCCAGGTAATCAATGTGATGAATATGTTGACATTTATAGTAAACTTACCAATAAAATGTTTTCCTGTCGGGAGATTAGCGTATCGCTGCTATCAAGCTACAAACATGGCGGAACTTCCTGTGACCCGGAGGGGGAGGGGCCTAACATGCCTCATTCACATTTAAAGAGACTGCACCAAAACAAGATAGAGGTTTCTGTTGGTACCATTCACAGATACTTGCTGTGTGAGTGTGTTTAAGCTTAATCCATGCTTTATCCTGTGTGTATATGCTAGATACTCAATGGTTACCACTGGACCAACAACAACCGGAAACACATGACTGCACGTTCCGCAGACAGACGCTCTCTATGGAGAGTCAGGAGTTGGAATTGCAAGCATTATCCAAAGCACTTATTCAGGTAAGCATTTTATTCATATAGTCCATCCATTTTACTCATTCCCCCACACTTGGCCATACCCCTCTGTGTTTGTTGGCGCATGTCTGTGGGGCGGGGTTAGTTTCTTTTAAGGGGTTAGTTACACTTTAAAGGTGAGCACATTGCATTTTTCTTCATTGTAATGTGTGTGAAAATGAATGGAAATTAAATTGACTTACTTTATCCTACAAGGAAATTTAAAATTGAAAATATTGGTATATGTAAAGTTCTGGTATACTTACCATGAGCAGTGAGCCCCACATGTGATCAGCAGTCATAGCAAGCAGCTGCTGTAAGCCATATGGCCCTTTATGCTGTGGAGGAAGGATCCCACACTCCTCATTAAACTGCTCATGGACCATTGGCCCAAAGACCTCACTGCTCCTCAAGCAGTCTGGGTCATCACTGATATGCACCTACAGTATAAAAAATGCCTGCTACAATGTGCTGTCATAACAAAACATCATGCAATATTTCAATATTTGTGTTTAAAGCGTGAGCACATTTATGAGTTTAGCAACACAAACATATAAAAGGGTTCAACTTTACAAATACATCAACCATTTAATCTTTGTGGGCAATAGAAAACTGTTGAAGACATACTTCACCTTGGCTGTGAGATAATTAATTATTTGTTTTTTAAAGCATGTATTAAAATGTTCACCACAGCGTTTACATTTTCTTCTTCTGAAGTTTGTTCAGGGCAACATTTTTTCTACTGTCAGTCAGTGGCAACCTTGCATTAAAAACCATCATCTGCAGGTTATTTACATTTCAGTTACCAGGGTATGTTTAAGAGCGCTTTGCATTTGATTATAAAATCCCAACAGGTAACAATATTATCCCATTTTTACTAAAGTGGTTCCAGTGCCACTTCACAGCTGATGATTTATTTAGATGTTAAAAACTAGTTTCCTTTCCTTTAGCTTGAGAACGCCCACAGACTGTGTTATCTCACTTTTCCATGGATGCTAGTTTAACCTGCAAATGGATGCCTTCAAAACACAATACGAGTGTATTAATGTAGTTGTTTTGTTCTTAAATAAACAAGGCTATTTATGAATGATTTTTGAAATGCACATTTAGTGTTTCCAAATGTTGCTCTGTATTTATTAAGGTGCTGTGGAAGGAATGCAGCTTTAAGCTTACTATTTAGTGAAACTGTTTATATTCAAAGCTACAATGCTGTAAATGAATTTATTTGAAAACTGTGCTTGTAAATACCTCTTTATTGACTTTCACAAGGTATTCGCAGAAGCAGTCATGTTTGCCAAAGCCATTCTTCTGGCCACAAGTTGCTCAGTCAGCTGAATGTTGGAGGCAACATTGTGCCACGTGGTCTGGAACAAAAACCAAGAGAAAATTTAATCCAGGAAAAAAAAACCTCTTAATTTAAATGTCAACCATCTAAATATTTTATTTATCCAATGAATAGTTTTGGTAGATTAAAGGCACAAATTAATGGTAAATATGTTAAATATCACTGGAGTTTTACAGTCATCACCAATGTCCTAATTCTTGCTAAAACTTCAATTTTGAGTCATGCAAGGATGTAGATTTGCTGTTATGTTCAAGCTAAAAGTTGTTCAGTGAGAGCAAAAACTAGAGTGATCCCAGAGGCAGTCAAACTCTCTGCCCCATGGCCACTCTGCGCTGCTGCAGAGATACCAAATACAAACCATGGAATCATTATAGAACAAAAATGAGCACGAGTTTAATTGGGTCGGGGCTCTCCAGGGTTTAGCACCAGCGCATATGCTTTGTTATCATGGGACGCTAAACTTTGCATATCCACAGCAATATATATTTAACATCTTTTTCAGGCTTAGAGGCATGCAAGAGCTTGCAAACACAACACCCAAACAACACAGTATTAGAAATTGCAGCATGGTGGGTTAATGTATGCTAATTGAACCAATTCCAAGCTATAACATTAACTAATGAAAATGAATTAGCCTCCAGCCTCTCTTTTTTATGTTGCCTCAAAAAGAGTTCATTTAATATTAGCTTGAAGCTTTAATATTTTTTTTCACATTGATAATATATGTTTCATAAATGTATTTTCTTTTTTAAGGGCTAAAGCCACAGAAACAAGCAACACAGTAGTCAAATATCTAAGTTAGATATTAGCTAATCAGCTACATCTAATAAGTTAGATGTAGCTGAAGCCATTTGAGTCATTTGCAATGTTTTTTTTTTTTCATTTTTTAAATAAATATTCAACATATAAGCATAAATGTTATGGATATTTCAACTTAGATATTTATGTAAGATATAAATTAATTCCAGTTTTTTGCAGATATCAAATGTTTACTGTTCTTATTTATTACTATTCCTTAAAAAGGTAACATGACGTGTATTTAATACAGATGCAGCCGTTTGTGAAACAAAATTACCTAAGATAAAGTTTATCCCATCAGGTTAGTCTTTCAGTACAGACAATTGTTTTCCCAGATCAGGTGATGTGAAAATGTTTACCTAAGTGTTTTTAGTGCTGGATCAAAGAAAATATTTAATTTCAAGATATTAATAACAATAATAATTATTATTAATCAATTTTCTACCACTTAGTCCCTAACTAGGTCGAGGGGGGCTGGAGCCTATCCCAGCTATTTTATTATTATTATTATTATTATACAATAAAATATATCGAATGGGATCATGGAAAGCTCCTCAAGACAACTTGTGCTGTGGTGTTGTGTAATATTTTTACCAAATTATTTCCTCCTGTAATATTGGATGGCAATGACTTGTTGTTACTGTTGTTTGTTTGTTTGTTTTGAGTTGTTTTGTCCTATAATTCTTTTGCAATTTAATCATTTTACTCATGTCAAAAGACCAAGAAAATTAAATTAAATACCAACTGTTCTGAGTTTAACATTATTTTAGGACCTGCTAGAGTTTATGTTTGTGTCCTTGGTCCAACATGAGGCAATTGTCTCTTTCTGCCTCACAGTGTTCACCAAAGACATGATTTATCAGGAGCTCATTGCTATTCAGCAGCATGTAGACCAGTAAAGTGACAACAAATAACAATGAGTGCAATTAAGTATCCATGTTTTTAGTAATGAAACTGAATGCATAGTGAAAGTGCAGCAGTCTCACTTGAATGTTGAAGATGTCTTGGCCAGATTTAAATGGAGAGCATCATAAAGTAATGAGGATGTGAGGGCAATTAAAAGAAGACCCCTTTAAAGTTATATTTATATCAATTTCTTTGTTCTTTTTCTCTTTTTTTTTGCATTTGTATTAATTACAACACTAGTTGTGTAACGCCTCATTCTCCTCAGTCAAGACGTTAGTATTCCATGGATAGTGCCAAGAGATAAAAGTTGTAGTTTTTACTTTTTCTTTTCTAAAAGCCTTTGAAAGCCCTTTAGATCTTGGCATGATGACACTTTGCACTTCAATAGAAAAGACAGGAGCAGAGCCTGGATGTCAGATGTTAAAGTAATAAAGGTTCACTGCCTAATAAGGTTCTATTTATTGACAACTAATTTTAAATTTCATTTTCTAATTTAAAATATTTGTAGGCATGATGAAAGCAAAGGTGTCACTATTGAATACAGAAATGCTTTCTTGTAATTTTACGTCATTATGAGAACTACTTAGCAATTTTATGTTTCAGATTCATTCCATCCCTTTTCTACCGCTTCTTCCCTGAATGGGGTCGCAGGCTGGAGCCAATCACAGCAGACATCAGGCGAGAGGTGGGGAACACCCCGGACAGGTCGCCAGTCCATCACAGAAAACTAACTAAATCAAACTTTATCTGTATTTTATACACAAAGTAACACAAAGTGTTTTACATATGAAAAACAATGTTAACATAAGATATAAATGCATCTGAGGTGTTTGTAAAACCAAATTTAGCAAGAATTATCTGAAGTAATCATTGTCTGTTTGATGTTAGACATATTTTCTCTGATTTTGGGGGAATTTTAGCTCAGTCTTCCTTTAATTGAGGTTTGTGTTGCATAAACATTCAGATAAACATTGCAGCCGCCCACTCTACCGACAGCTAATGCAGATCATTAATGATCATTACTGCTATAGATTACCCATTTCTCATAGGTGTGAAGTGCAAGTCTTGATAAATTGGATGAATCATGTACAAGCCCATAAAGGCTAAAGTTCAAATATACAAAAAATGAAAATGAAAAATGACCAGAATTAAGTGTATTAAATTAAAGAATATAATATGACAGTAAAAATTCAAACATTAAATATATACATTACTCATCTTACTATGATGACAAATGTTATGTGAAATATTGTGTTTCTGGCTAAGAGCAGTAGCGGTAGAGAATGTTAATACCTTCTTTTCTGCTCTTTTTTTCATTGCAGTGACTGTTTTTGACTGTTTGACTGTTATGTAATTACTGCTAATTATCAAATCAAGGGAGCATAACACAGCCCTGACACTAAAACCTGAAGAGGACACAGGCACCTTTCTGCAGAGGGAACACAATGTGAACGTCTGTAGTTGTTATATAATCGCAAAGCTTTCTTATATGTCAGCCGTGTCCATTAACAGCATGTCTATGGAAATATTACTGCAAAAGGTCATTGCCTCAAGGAACGGTGAGACAGAGGGGAGTGAAATGTGCATGAAATAGCTGTGGCTAGTTGCCTTGCTGGTGCAGCTCTGTTTTGCTTGCCATTTAAAAGCTGGTGAGCTTGGCTGATAATCCCTGTCAAAGGCGCGGGTCTGATCCCTCTGCTTCAGTTGCTATTGATTTCATGTTTTATTGTTCTTTGATTTCCATTTTAGTTCTTTAACAAGCAGATGATGGATTGGTGACCTTCAGCTTAAACCTGTCTGGTTTCAATCCCATGTCTTAAATTTATGTATATCTGCCTTGACTGAAAGTATCATTTAAACGCAACAAAAACATTAATTTCTAGTTCTTAATCACACTTTAGGCTACTGGTAAAATACCTGCATATGTCCATCTGTGAGCTATGTAGTATCCATTTTAAAAAGCTTTAGCAGAACCGCTTGGCATTGAAAGTAGAAATGAAATGAAGGAGATGAGAGATGTTTCATGCACCAGTAGTCCCACTGTGATAGTGAGCTCAGGAGTGCAGGGCCTAATCCATTGGATTTTAGGTGTGCGATGGAGAAGATTAAAGGGAAACTAGTTCTCTTTTTCTAAGGTTTCCCCCATGCTTGCTATTCTGCTCTTGTTTCCTTCAAACTCATAATGAAAGAACAACTGATTTGGTTCAATATGAAAATAATGGATGAAGGAGAATCAGAAATATGGAAGCTACATGAACCACAATAACAACACAAAAAATCCAACAGCAACATTGTACACTTTTTGACAAATCCCCAGTAATCCACGGGAGGAATTTGTTTTCCAAAAGTGATTACAGAACACACTGCTCACAGTGCTGTGCTGTAAAGAGGAAACAGGGAGTAATTAGTTGTAATCTGACTGATTTTGTTTGATTTGTGTTTGCACAGAAAAACAGTAGAGAGAATTATGCATAAGACGTCATATGAGCGAAAACTAATTCCACTTTAAAGGCAGATATGCTCAGTTTCCTTACACATGTACAGCATATTCATTGGAAGCGAGTTTGTCCTTTATTTAAGCCCTCTTTAAAATGATTCCTTCTCCTGATGGTAAGGGCTATTTTTCTTTGTTAGTGGTCAGTTTTGATAAGCTGAAAGGGAAAGTCATAAGAACAGGTTGATCTCCATTTAGTGTCCTGGATGTATGAGCTCGAATATTTGCGAGTCATTCCTTTCAAAGCTGCCTGCAGCACAGCAGATATAGAGGAAATAATTCATTAAAAATGGAGAAACTTGTTGTTCTCTTACAACCCATGCACAAGAGCCATCTGATGCTAAAATATTACATCCATAGAGAGCTGCTCGACTCACTTGTGCTGCTGCTTTCCACATTTTTGCTAGCAAAATGAAACCATCTAATAACTCGACTTCCCCCGTCATAATCCTGATATTTTACACCTCATTGCCTCCCAGCGGGAGCCCCAGCAGAGAAGTCTCTGTCACATTTGATTATGGCCTTGAAGGCAAAGAGCAACTGCATAATAACCTTATCAGTAGCAGATGATTGAGATCTTCAAAGGCTCTGTTCTGCTTTAGTGCCTGTTCATCTGACTGGCGAGGGATGCAGGTTGATCAAAGGCCTCCAGAACATGGTGGCTCAGCAACTGAGATTCTCATAGACCACAGCTTTTAACCAGACAGGTATTGACACAGTAATGTATTGCCACTGACAGGTGTCACATTGTTGCTTCTTGGGTGGTGCATTCTGCCTACTGATCAGGCAGAGTCAGTGATATTTGATCTAAAATGCCCTTGGTGTCAGATAAGAGTATTTCAGTTCTGAGATGAAGGAAGTGACAATCTGCATCATTTTATGATTTTAGAACAATGCATTCCTCACATCTGGCAGGTATTTCCATGCAAACCAAACCAGATTGGTCAGGCTGACCACCGGTTTCAAAAGCATTGCAGCACTGAACGAACAACTTGTCTGGGATTGACTCCATTCCAGCATGACCCTTAATAACGCATAAAGTAATTACCAGAGAGATAGTGCAAACATGAATAAATGAATGTGTAATGATGTGAAACTGGGTAATTAAAATTATCCACATGTCTGTGATTTAAAATGCATTGTATAGACATTCAATGATTCTCTTTGCTGTGATGTAATGTGTTATATAAAAGCCATTACCAGTTCACTGTGGATTCAGTCACAAACCAGACAAATCAAAAAAGAGCCATGCAGTAATAAAGATGCAGAAGTGTTTCAGATGATGGAACAATTACTTTAACTTAATCTGCCTTTTTTTTGTTTATTTCCATGCTCTGATGTCACAACCTAAATACTTTTTATTGACTTAACGTCAGTATTAAAACTAACAATGACCATTTTTTAATGCAGGCTTTTTTAACTGCAGTTTTCCTAACTTTCCGCTTTAACTTATTACTCATTTACAAATTAAGGTTTTGCACTTGACACAAACATACAATTTGGTTGCATCCAACGTGTTTTCCTGGCAATTTAAAGATAGGTCAGATAAGTACACTGCATTGCATCCAGCATGATTCCATACAAATCAGTTTTAGTCAAATGTATGATCCAAATGTGAAATTTAAGTTTGTTTTATTTAATGTTAAGATGCTTGAGGAAGAGAACAAAAAAGAATATTAACATAATTTGTAGAATTTATCAAAGAAAAATAAGTTGTGTTTATGACACAGGTTTCTAGGGTAAATATTTATCACTTTACTCTAGATTTTCTATTTAAACTTTATTTAAGAATTAAGATTTTTTTCTTGTGAAAATTATTGCTAGCTCAGATATTTTCTATACTGAGGTTAAATATGTGTTTTGACTCCCTGCCAAGGGTTCCCCATAATCCCTGATATCTACTTAGACGGTCAGTGACAGAATTAGCTGATTACACGTGCTTATTTATTCTGACGTGTCTTTATTATGCATCACCACACATGTAGCCTTGGTGTTTGTTCTCTGCAGCAGCCCACACTGCAGCGACTTCTCTGACAAAAGCAGGTTTTTGCCAGTGGCTCCATCTTTCTCTTTTACCACACTTTAAAAGACATAAAGGTTAAGCAATGCGCAAGTTTGCATCCAGAAAGACCAATCTTCAGATCTGCTGTTGCTGGACCTTTGTACTTATATTTATCTCATTTTACCAAAGTCAGTGGACTGATGCATCATTGCAGATTGGTTATTACAAATACAGTAGCTGCAGGCCGTAACTGGGTAACCTTTAAGCCTTGTAAACCAGTCATATCGTAGATTTGCTCAGAAATAGAATGAAACTGAGGTGGACTAAAACTGCAAGGAAACAGAATATTCTTTCAACATTAACATTTAAATACTTTCAGATGGGGCACAAACATGAGTAGCAGACTTTCCAAGTACATATATCACAGAATATTAGATAATGCGTAATTGTTGCAACATCCTGCTACCTTGTAAAACCTCAATGAAAAGAGAGTTTGTCTACTTAACCAGTCAGAAAATATTCAAAAGTTGGGGAATGTTGCAGTAAAGTTACACATATATTTGTCATTCAGGAACACCTGAATTCCCCACAATACTACTTTGTAATACTTACTTTAAAATGGTGGAAATTAAGGACAAAATACTGACTGTGTTCCTTTTATGATTACTTATAAATTGCTGAAGTGAGTATAATTTTTCTTTTCCCCTCCTGTTGGCTCACCACCCACGGGAGAGGCCATAGGTGTCACATGTGTGGCAGCTAAAGGCAGGAGACCCTGGCAGTCTGATCTTCAGCAGCAAGTTAGCTCTGGGGATGTGGAGTGTCTCTAGCGGGGAAGGAGACTGAGCTGGTGCATGACATTGAGCAGTTCCACAGTTCTCAGAGGGAATGATGGAGAGCGTTTCCTCCAGGGTCTTCCTCGTTCTACTGAGGGACTTCAGTGCTTACATGGGGAAAAACAGTGAGACTTGGAGGATGGGATTGGGAGGAAACGTTGCCCCTGATCTGAACTCGAGTTCTGCTTTTTTATTGGATTCCTGTGTTTGTCAGGCATTGCCCATAACAAAGACCATGTTTGAGCAACACAGTGTACAGAACAGATTTGACTTGGGCTGTGGGCTGAAGGAACACTTTGAAGACCTCCTCAATTCCACCAATACAGGTTGAAGTCACAGAAGTGCTTACAAAATGTGATGACGGTGAGGGGAAAGTTCCCTTCTTACTGAGCCGTATCACCGCAGCAACAGATCCTGAACGGCTAACCTGCAACAAAGCAGCTTGTGTTCTTGATAAAAGCGCCACCTCCTGACCAATCAGATCTCAGGAAAAATTACCTGCCCATTTGTAGAAGATCCCGTTGGCTTTGGTGCACAGAAAGGGAGAGGAGCGCTTAAGAGAGTCTTTAGGGACAGATCCAACCTATTGGACTTTCCTGATGATATACAGTAGCAAAGGTACAGATTTCCTGCAAATGGACTGAGATACATATGTC
>JBAMIG010000017.1:9973935-9987401 GCA_037177335.1 Kiunga ballochi | reverse complement strand
TATCTGATAAAACTACAGAACCACTGAGTTACGGAACGCGCAATATCCATGCATTCATAGTGGAGGATCGATCTTCAGCTCATAATGTGCCCACATGGGAGCAGATCCTTTTAAGAGCTGGGAAATGGGGCATAAATAAAGCATTCCCAGTAAGGTTTGGGTTGAAATACAGGGATGTGAATGCTGTCAGTTTATATTGTCCCATTAATAAATATAGAATAATCTGAGGAATTTACGCATTAACAGAGTTGCAATGTTCTGCCAGCATTCCTTTCTGGCTTTTGCTGCAGCAACAATGTTGCTTTTAGGCTGGATTATACTTTTTAAATCTTCATATTTGTGAAAAGGTATGGCCTGATCCTCCATGGTAAAATACACTGCTTTGCAGGATTTTTTCATGTTTGCTATTGGTTGGGACTCCGAACACCACGCGCACTAATCTTAATTGGGTTGAGTTAGCGAGTTGATAACCAGCTTCTTAGTACATCTTATTCAGTTCCCTAATGTCTAGGTAAGTTCACCCTTAGATATCTGGGGTATGGTAATCGCTCTACGTAGTACAGGCCTCAGGAATGATGATAAACTTAACTTTAAAGAAAAATATCTAAGGATGGAATTAAATACTGGAGAAAACAATGGGGAACCTAAAGCAATGTATTGTCAATTGACAAATAGGAAACAAAACCTATATATACACGCTGGGGGGAAAACAAAGCACAGGGGAAATGAATGATCCAAGTGTGACCAGGTGAAACTAATGAACAGGAAATAAAGCTAAACAGGAAACACACCAGGAGCAAAACAAGAACAGACACACACACAAAAAAACAGGAAACCAAAACCGAATAATAACACAAAACCCTTTGACCCGGGCTATTCAATTAGGTCCTACAAGGGCCGCAAAGAGAGCAAACCCTGAGCACCAGAGCGGTTGGGGCCCAGATCTACCATACCAAGCAGGACCCCAGGTGCAGACTGTGCAAAGGAGCCCCTGAAACAATCCAGCACCTCACACCAGGGTGCAAGATACTGACAGGTAAAGAATACATGGAGTGCCATAACCAAGTAGCCGGCATTGTATACAGGAGCTTCTGTGCAGAATATGGACTGGAGACCCCTAAGTCCAGGTGGGAGTGCATGTATTATTTATTACATTTTTTAATATGAATAAAAACATTGTTTTAATTTTAATTGGACTTTTTTTCAGAAACAGCTGACTTTTTTCTTCGTCACTGTAGTGAATAGAGAAATATTGGTTTCTTAACCTACAGGAACTCAACATGAGCAGCAGAGACCTTTAAGAATCTGACACCCCTCCCATCATTGACCCTCCTTTGTCACAGTCATCTCACACATAGGAGCACCACTGATCTGAAACTGTGAAAAGCTGCTATTGCTCTTGCATTTCCAGTGCGTCACTGGGGACTCAAATAACAAAATAACATAGTAGAGTTAGACCCTATGAATTCATGAAACTGTATTAAACTACGATTTTCACCCAAATGAAATTCATCTTGATCTTTTTTTTCTGTTTCTATTGCAGCACTTTGCATTCAGCAGCAGTGCATAATGACTTGTTGGTAAGTTTAATTTGCACATAGAAAGAAAAATACATTAATAGGGGTCTGTTTATCATAGATATACAAGATATACAAAATGCTGAGAATGATCTTCGTAATGTACTTTAGCATCTATTTAGCTTTTGTTTTTTTTATTATTATTATTATTGTTTTGTGTTTTTGTAAGTGGTGCAGTGCTGGCTGTAGAAGAGGGACCCCACACTGCCCTGTTGGGTATATTTCCACCCCTTTCTGTTATTCAAACCATCATCTGAAAAGATATATAATAGCAAAGAAGTTGTGGTGCACTTTCAGCACACTTATAGAAAGAATATTATTCCAGCAGAAGCCTGTTTCAACCTAAACACTCACAACCAAACATTCCCGAGATGAAGATGAATGATGAAGATAAGATATTGCTAAATACATTGCAAACATCACTATCACCTCACCAAGTAGCTTTTCATTAAAGATGTGACATCACTGATTTGTATCAGGAGCTCCAGCAACCCAAAGCTTACCGGCATGCTCCTGATGCGTTATGGTCTTTAACTTTTTTTAGCCCCTGGCAGAAGCTACAGCATTAGATCCGTGTTTTACAGATTATCTATGGATCGTGTATACCGGGAAGTGCTAATACAGTTCATGTAATACTGCAAAATGATGGAGACAAAGTCAATTTAAAGCATCTGCCAAGCATTGAGACCAAAACCAACATTATTCAAACATTAAATAAATCAGTTTTTTTTTCTTTAGGGAATTATTTGTTCAAGAGCAGGTGAGAATTTTTTTGTGTAGATATTAAATAAGTTATTCTTTAATATCTTACAATAAAATTCACAACTACAAGCTAAATGTGTCCTTAGCCAGTGGACATGGCATCTGATGCGAACGATGGGAAGCTTATTGTGTATTAACAGCATATTCAGCAGAGACAAAGTGATTTGGGGACAACAAAGACATGCAAAAAATCTGATTTGTAGCCAAGATGTTATTTCTGAGATAAAGATCCCAGTGCAGACGTCTGTCTTACTGTAAATCCCTGTGACCTGATCTGTTTGGGTGCTCCACATTGCATAAGGTGCGTGATGCAGCATTCTCTCTTATTAGTCTCCATCGTGTTAAGATGCCAACCGACAGTAGTCCTGAGGGATAGCTTTGTGCTGCTCTCTTATTTATGTGCCCAGTGCAACTCAGGAACGTCTCATTCTACACGCTCTCCACAGTCCCCATCTGTATACATCAAACTCAACTTCTGCAGCACCTCTGGCGATGCAGAGGTTGGGATTTTTCTTTGTCTACCCACTCAGAGAGGCGACGGTGAGGTCGGGGAAGGTTTCAGACATTTTAGTTTGATGCAAATGTGATTCATTGCAAAGCAGTTGGCTCAAAGCAGTAGATTCTGTTTGATCAACACTCGAATGCTTATGCAGATATGAAAAATTAAAAGAAAAACCATAAAAAGGTTTTCCTCTTGGAGACTTCTCCCCCCACAACAATAACTGGATTGATTCTGCTGCTGATTGCCAGGCTACTGAATGTCTGCATTTGATTGGCTCTGTGTGGTGTTTGGCAGGCCTCATGGAGAGGCTTAGAAATGAGACTGATTTATTCCTGATTGTGAAATAAGTTTGGCTTCATTTATACTTTGACTCGAACAAACGAAACTATACAATGTTACGGTTTAGTTTCACTTAGAAGCTTTATGTTATCCGCCGTGCTGAAATTTTCTCTTTTTTGGGATATTGTAAAAGAAAAAAAAGAGTGATGCTCAACAAATTGAAAATTTAAATACAATTTGAATTTAAATATAGTGAACCAGAAAAACGTAGGAGTGATCATAAATACCATTTTCTATGTGCACAAAATGCACATGTGCTGTCATCTACAACTCAGAGAGACTCATGACACTGTTTTAATCTTATCTACAATTTTTGCAGATTATATTTGTAGATTACTGTTTAGATTAGTGGGCTGGGAGCATAAGTGTGTATGAGTTGTAATTTCTGTGATTAACATCATGGCTGCAGGTCTTGGTGATGCAACATGTCCTTGATCTGATCTTCCAAAATGAGGAGATTAATGGTGATTTGAAGGTGGATGGAAGGATCTACAAAGAACTGCAAAACAGGGCTAAATAAAATTTCTTATCAAAATGATGTTATTCTGATGAATATAATAAACTTGTATCACTGATTAAAAATAGATCCAGAACAGACTGCACAAGGATGATTTATAAACTGTAAGAATCAGGTCCTTGATATGGAAAACAGTCCATCAAAGGTTGTGAAAGATAAATAAATCTTTTTACTACTTGATTTTAGTCACAGGTATTCACCAATAAAATTAAGTTTTAACATACAATGCGTGAATGTGTGTGTCACAATGGCATTTTCACAGCCACAGTGAAAAGCCACATCTCTGACCAATGGCTGTGCACGGACTCCTTCTCAGTTCAGAAAATATAGTGCCAAAGAAAATAATTATCAAACAAGATTTATTATAGTTTTTGCAAAAGCCAAAGTTTGAGTTGCTGGAACTAACTAGGTTAACACTTTCATGAAACTAGTCCAAACATTTTAAAAGGATCATTTTAAACCACAAACATGTTTAACAATATGTCCAACATTCCCGTGGATCCACCGTATCAACATTAAGACATAGAAACATTATGACATATAAAATTTCCCCCTGATTCTAATTATTGCCTCAATAAAAAAGCTTAGAAATAAAACCCTTCTGTTTACATTTAACTACAGCAGATATTGACAGCTGGATGTCGCAGCAAAGATAGATGACTGTGGTACCCAAAACTTGATCAAACAATACATAAACCTGCTGGATCACAAAGAAACAGTACCCTGATGGGTTTTCCATCTGATGTTCCCTCAAGTCTCATGACATAAGAAATTATTCCAGCTTCACAGGAAAGCTGTAAATGTCTGTCAAAACTCCCATTATGGCCGATATCGGGTGTATTAACTAAAATTATTGATCTATTCTGTTATTGCAGTGACTTTTGTTTCTTAGCCAATGATGTAAACTGTCTTTCGGGTTGTCTGGCAGTTTTGGAAATATAAAGGTTAGTTTTACAAGTTCAAGATTGATTCTCTATCTTTCTCTCTTTATTTTTTCAGCGTGTGCTGCAATTACCAGCTTTTTAAGGACTGATTAAGCTCAAACAGATTTAACTTTAACAAGTTAATATTTGCAGAGGAGCATTTTTATTGAACCTCTGTTTTGGGGACTTGAACATAATGCACTAAAGCCGCATTTCTGTTCTGTTAGTCTGGATAAACACACTTTGCACATAAATTTAGATGAAGTGTGCAATCACTCACTATTGGTGTTGTAGTTAAAAGCCCGGTTGTGTTTTCCTCACATAGCATTTGTCTTAACTGTGACGGCTCTGTGATAACAAGTTAGCATTTGGGATGTAAAGTCTATTCTTGCAGACTCCCCCTGTGTGTTGCCGTAGGCACCTTGCCTGCATCTGACTGAAAATTCCTAAGTTTATGTGGCGTGGCACCAGGGTAGACACACTCCATTACTCCAAAGCCCCAGGTTCACGCATGAACATCGCACACAGCCCTCATCCTAACCTCATCACTGATGGCCTCCTGGCTTGCCAAAGAGAGGGGCTGTCCTGCTTTCTAAGCCTCATTGACTTTGGAGGGTCTCCATCAATTAAATCCTATAGACTTTCAACCCAAGTGAACTCAGCACTGCAGCTATTCGGGAGCAGCTACACAGGTTTGAGTCCCTCAGACCTGTGAGACAAATTGCCAACGGGCTCCATCACAGGTATTCAGAGTGACACGCCACTGGTTTGGGTGTATTAATCTCAGGTTGACACTGAGGTTGGCTTTTATGCTGAATCTACTAGATTTCAACTTGCTTGCACATGTTTTGAATATCATATGAGGATTAAGTGATTTATCCTAAAATAAGCATCTCATACTGGTGATTGTGGCTGATACAGAGCAGAAACCTTTAAATGCATCGAGATGAAGACAAATACAGCATTTAAAGTAACCCCATAAAATGAAATATCCTTTGAGAAAAGAGCCAGGCACAGTTAGCAAGAGGAATTAATGGTAAACAAACACAAACATGTCTGAGTCTTCCCCAGAGGTTTCCATGTTGCTGGAGCTTCCCAGAATCAAAAGCGCTTCACTTTTCAGATGAAGAGTAACATGTTGCTGTGAATGAGTCACACTGAGGTGAAAGCAGACTCTGGCTGAGGAAAAGAAAAGGACAAAGGAGGAATTTACATATAAGTCAGTGAATGATTCAATATACAGTTTCAAAAGATGTAAAACATGACAGGAGCTACCAATGCAGCAGAAAACAGCACAAACAGAAAGTAAAATTTATCTGAGATTCTTCAGCACATAAAAGCACATCTCATAGCAGGATAAAGATTTGATGGATTTATTTTATACCACACATTGCGCTTTTTCTGCTTCTTTGGAAAATAACACTGTATCATAAACCCTTTTTCTTGTTCTGTCAGGACTGTAACCTGTATATAGTTCAACAGTTGGGACCATCGTCCCTGACGTAGTGAGCAGACATGAGGACTGATGGGTTATTCATGTGTAAACAAGCATGGCAGGTTTGCTCAGGGGCAATCTCTTGGAAGAAATGTCATTCTGAATTGCAGAGATTTTAGATGACACACATTCCCCTGGCAGCGGCAGACCACAGCAACATTTTGGTGCTCATCTATTTAGAGCGATGCCTGTAATTCTGAGCTGCATGCGGGAGAGTGCAGGAAGCGGTTGTGAGCCAGAAATGAATGAGGCAGGTGGCTGAACCAGCAGATTACCCATATTTCACCAAAGCCATTTCTGACTGTAACAATTCACACAAAGAAGCAGCCTGATTGCGCCCCAGTGAGCTGGAGCAGGAGAGGAGAGCAGCCGAAAGACGATCAAAGAGCTATCGATCGGGAGCTCTGTGAAACGGAGCCGGCTTCTGCAGCACTAATAGGCCCCGACTCTTATGCTCACCCGATTTTCACAAATTGAATGCTGATTTTGTTTTATTTTACCAGAAGCCTTTCTCCATAGAGCTGGAAAAGAGGAGCACATGTTATAAAGAAAACCAAATACAAACTGGAAAATTGTTGCTTTCTGCTGTTTCTCTACTCAAACTTGTGAAAAAGTTTGAATGTTTTCAATAATGTCAAATAATAATGTCATTAACTGATGCATAATTTTATAATAACTTTTTACTGCTCACTTCAAACTAATCAAGATCTTACTGAGGGTTTTTATTTACACATTCTTAATAGATTATCAGATAATGAACATTTATTCACTGTTAATTTACACAGCCAGGAATATTAGTTGATTTCCCAAAAAAGGTTTGATTATTTGAGTCATACAGCAATTGAGCTGAGGTAACCTTGGACTAACATCTGTCTTAAGCAGAGCACAAGATATAAAACCATCGTCTAAAAATAGTTTTAGAAAAAATGATTGAAAAACTAAAAAACCTCACCTTTTAGAAAACCTTCATATTTTTATTTTTATATTTACATTTATTTACATTTATATTATATTCATTTTAATATTTATATTTTTCATATTATTTTTTATAAAAAATTTCATTAGACATCAGTCTGTGATGAATGGATAAATGGTGATTTTATTGCCTTCTTTGATAATCCAAAGCACATTTACACTACAAGTCACAAATACCATCATTTTCTATGTTTGAAACAAATCATTTCAGCCAGAACTGGAATAAAAATTCACTGCAGTAAAAGATTATATACAGAAAGAAGATGGTCTGTTTTAGGATAAACCATTATCTTTTCTTAACGCTGGGTTTAATACTGCATAAAACATTAATTACATCTTTGTAAATCAAAAAAACCTTTAAGTTTTAAGACAAAATCTTCAGATGATGACATGTTGAATGCTCCCGCTGTGGCACAAATGCCCCTGTCTTTAATTATCTCTGTAAATTTGTACACAAACAAAAAAAAAAACTAATTAAAAGGCAACAACGAGCATCTTTGGACAAAGTCAGTCTTATGTTGTGGCACATGTGACAGCTTCATGAACTGTGAGGAAAGTGTGTTGAAAAGGACACGCAATTGTCGCTTTGTTCTCTACATTTAGAATTTCCTTCTAAGTTTAAGTCTAAGTCTGACTAACTAAGTCTGAGTTTCTGTTTTTTTCTCCACATTTTTTTTTTGTTTATGAAGGTTTTTTATTTCATTGTTTCAAAAAACGTAATGCTGACATCTTAGGGGTATCACTAATCTGATTTGGCTGCTGTAACACCCTGTGCATCACAGTTGTATTATTTCCTTGTGCTTTTTCCTTCTTATAACTTTTGCTGTTTGACTATTAGTAAAAATAACTAATAAAATCCTAAAAGAGCCCCTAACAGAAGAGTTCCCACAGCTATTCAAAATCTCAAAGAAGTTTTTAAAAAACTGCATTTGTGTGACGGGAATCCGTCGATTGTGTTGGTTTTGGAGGTTTTTTAAAACGATTTGTTTGGAAGAAGCTCCAGCCTTTTCGTCTCAGACAATCTGAATGACTTTCCTGCTATTTTATTTTGTGGTGTTGACTGTGATGTCTTGCATGGTATTATTTTATAACGACTCTCTGTGTTTTGAGTCAGCAAGAAGGAAGAGCAACAAGGCAAAGATTATTTAGACATTTGCTTTTAGGAACTAACACACAGCCTGAATCTGAATTTATCAAATCTTAACAGATCATATGTGGGTTTTATCCAGATTTAAATAGTGTATTTAAAGTGACAGCCTTCATTAAAATTACACCACAGTGCATGCATTGTTAAATGGGACAACAGTGGAATTTGGAGTCGTTGTTGATTTTCCTCTGGTTATTTCATCTGTTATGTATATTTAATTCCCCCTTTCAGTCTTTCACACTGCTGCATCTTGTTTATGACTCCAGAAGGGAAGATGTATCCATGTGTTACAGAGTGAGTGACCAGGAGTGGCTGTTTTCATGCATGATTGATTTCTGATTCAGCAATTTAGTGGTGCTAGGCAGTGACAGTATCATGGTATTTAAATCCCTGCAACTGTCTTAAGTCCTCACCTTTAAACATTTAATGCTATGAACACTTTTTTCCATTATCACTGTTTGTTTTGTGACTATGCTTTCTTTAAAATTTCCTGTCCAAGACGTTGATTAATGAAGCCTCTATGTTTAAATTGCTGTTTTAGCAATAAGAAATCCTCATTTTTACAGATTTAAACTTCTTCTTGCTGCCTTTTTACCAGATTAAATGCATGCACTGGTTGTTAATCCAGTTTTGGAAAAGTAACTAAATTCTCACTTTCTGTCTAGAAGTGAATTAGATATGTTCATATTGCAGATCTAATTATATCTATCTAATTATAGATATATATTCACCCAATCATTTATTTTCTATATCGCTTCATCCAATTTAGGGTCACAGTGCAGCTGAAGCCTGTCCCAGACAGCCATTAGAGAGAAGCAGGGTTCACTGTGGAGAGGTCACCAGTCCATCACAGTTACAGATATACAAACATTGTAATAAAATCTAAAGATATTTGATTTGATTTCTCAATACAATTTTTTCAAATTGCTTTTGTCTTGTGATTAATAAATAACTGTACTACAATCAGTGTTTTGATCTGTGAAATCCTATAAAAACACTATGCAACATCAGAAACTGGCAGCACAAAATGTCTGTGTTTTTATATCTGGTGTATGTTATAAATAAAATATAGGAGTGGAACTCTGAGATGTTTCAAAGGAGACCTCAAAGCTTTTCTCACTCAGTAAATAATTCTATTAGAAATGATAACAAAGAATCTGCCTTTTGCTTTTTTTACTGCGGTCTGCTAACCTTAATGCTAATTATATAAATTATGCTGCATCTCCTTCATTCTGTTTAACATCCACACACAGTGATTATGTGTCCACTGATAAGGCGTGCTTTAAAATAATGCTGACCAGATTTTAATCAGATTTTTAGTCCATGGGAGATAAAATGGAAAATTGGTAAGACAGAAAAAAACAGGCTCTCATTTTATATGGTTAATGACACATCAATGATCTATGATTACCTTCCACATGGTCAGGTAAAATAAGTATCTTTTATCCCATAGATTTCATTTTAAAAATACAATATTCCAGGTAGATTGAGCTAAAATGCTTTGTATATGTTGCTATTAAAGAACATTCAAAATAAATCCTATTACAGACCATTAACTATTCATTACACATCTGAATTGCAGTAATAATGTATGTTTAACTGGACCAAGCACAGCAGACAACTCTACCGGGTTCATGTTTTTCTCCCTTATTGCCTTTCAAGGGAAAGTGATTTCTTTAAGGATATGAAAGTACCAACATGTCAAAACCAAGTTTTGACATAAGTAAAACTTTTAAATTGAGATTTCCCCCCATAAACTGAACTTATTCACAAAGTTATAGCTTCATCGTGTCTGCTTTGTGCAGGAATGTGGACCAAACACTTTTTCTTCTGAACGAATCTGGTTTAAAAAAGCCCAGATTAATATTTTAAAAAGCTTTGAAAGGACTTCTTTTCAGTCGCTGTACTCAAAAGGTTGAGCTGGTTCTGTAAATGTATCGTGTTTGGGCACATTGATGACATTTTATGAGGACATAACCTCTGAAATCATTTTATAGTGTTCATTTAAGCATTTCTGTCTGTTTATAATGTATGTTACTGTTTTTTCACGGCAGCTCTATTTTATTTATTTTCTTTATTTTCCTGTGTTTTTGTCTCATGTCAGCTAATTAAACCTAGCTTGACTCAGATGGGGTCAAATGATTGATTTAAAGCTCTGTGGTTGTGGTTGCAGTAAGTTTGGTTCATCTTCTGTCAAATACCATCCCATCAGCACATCTTGGTCAAACAGACAGCATTACCTCTCTTCTGCACCATCCCTGGTTTTGACATGCAGGTGCAATATCTGAGTGGAACGTAGGTTTGATTTGTCCTGGTTGTCCTAACTCGCCGCATCTGCAAAGACAGTAAGCAGAGCGTGAACTTTGCAGCTTAAATACACACCCTATGTGTTTGATATGGTATGTAAGCTGTTTGGCTGATCACATGAGAAGCAGCAGAGCAGCTCAAACCAGATCATTGAAAGCACCAAAATGGCTACAGCTGTGCTCCGAGGAAAGATATTATTTAACAGAAATGTAAAATTATTTATGGCATGTACTTTATTTGCTGCTAACAATCATGTTAAATGATTAATAGGAGTAACATGTTAGTCAATGATAGAAGAGCAGCGTAACAGGATGAACCGGCACCAGAAACACAAAAACTTAGGCCAGTTATTCATTTTGACAATCTCTCAACATTTTAAACAATATAAGTAAAAACATTGTAGCTTCTCTTTCAGTGAAATTTGACTTTATCACCTGACAGATATATAAAATGAGAACCAGTTAAAACGTCTGAAAACAATTATTCCCCTTAAGGTCCAGGTGTCCGGCTGATATTCACAAGAGATGCTTGAGAGCTCGGAGGAAATCCAGGTGTGAAGCTGAATCAGAGTCCCGCTACATTATCTTGTCTTTAAAACATAAAATGTCATTTAAATTGATGAAGATTTATGGAGAATCATTCTTTCATAGCTTGTTGTCTTTGTCTATCAAAATATTAAATAAATACATTAAATTGAATTAACAAGCAATGCAGTACAAAGACCCAGCTGTGGAAAAAAAGAGGCTCTTATTAAATAGATTAATTTACTTATCCGTGATGTAATAAAGTCATTTTTTGGTCAAAAGACAGCGATGAGATATGTTGTCAAGTGGTTACACAACCTTGTTTAAAAGCGACAATTTAGAAAAATACACAATAAATAAAGTAATTTTATTTTGAATGTTTTGAAAATGTTTCCCAGTTTATATCAGACATGTATCCAGTTAAAATCTGTTGTGCGATGTGATGATACATGTTTTTATTGTTGTTTTCTGGGACGAGGCTGACACACACACACACACACACACACACACACACAGACATTGAAAGATGGATTTTCCAGAGTGAGTTGGTTGCAAATGGGGACTAGCAAGTAGAAATGACTCTTCAGTACAAATATGATTCATTATTTATTGTTTCTTTGATGCCAAAATACAATTTAGTGTGAAAAAAAAGGGAAAATTTGATTTTAATTTGTTCAAGAATCATGTTGATTTGGTTTGTTTTCAGTGCTTTGAGTGGAAACTGAGCTTTGTTTTTCTTATTGAGAGATTGTCAATCATAAAGTTTTTTTTTCATGCAAAGGGCTTTGGGGAATTACAGGATCTGTTCTGTATGAAGCGCACATTCCCTAAATCCCTATACAATATAAGACTTTCAACAACCCAATGTGAATTTGATATTTTGTTTGCCAGATAAAATCCACATGCAGCCATGCTCTCAGTGGGAATGTGTTTTATAAAGCAGTGGCTGCTATACTTTAAATGCAAATCCATCTAATTACAATGACATTTGCTGGGAGCTATCATGTCAATAAGCACCATTTCACAGACTGAACTCAATACATTTTCTGACGCAAAAAGAAGATAAACAGAGTAAAACATTTATTTTGGTTTCTAGACATTATCCATACACATAATCTTTATGTCTCACCTTTTGTTTTTACTTAAAAAAAACTGCAGTTGCATTATATGGAGTATTCCTTTTCCTGCAGGAGCACAAGCCTGCTTCACTCTTTAAAAACTGCATAGAAATGATCCATCATTTTTGTTCATAGGGGTCATTTCTCAGAGTTTCCTCAAGTGTTTCTATGATCAGTACAATTTAAGCTACAAATATAATAAAGTGAATGGGCAATAACAACTTAAAACATGTTTAAAGTATGCCATAAACATAAAAAAACTAAAATCACAACACACAACTCTGAATAAATCTGTATCAACCTTACAAAGCGAGCATAAGATGCTATTAGGATATTTTTTCTCTCTCCTTTGAAGGTGCAGTCAGGGTCTTCAAAAGGTTTCTTTCTCCACGAGAACTTGTTCACTTTAACAGTAGGTTTGTTGGTTGAGGTACTTCTTCTGGTTGAGGTATGTCTCCTTCTGCCTCACATTCTGACTCGATTGACTCCTGATTTAAAGGATTGTAATGTGGATCTTTTACAGGATCATCTTCATCTGAACTGGTATCAAATCCCTCTATTTCACTTTCATATCCATTCTGTATCATATCCAGAATTAGCTTATCCCAATTCCATATCTTTTTCCTGTTCATCTGGAGAGAATAATATAAAACAATTACATTTTTAGTAAATATTCTTGCCTTACACCTGATGTCATGATGTAGTCAGAGACCTGCCATGTTGTTAGCAACTAGCTACTTTATGTTCAACAGGTTTTATTGCAACATATTACAGTAAAGTGACTGATTTTGGTTTAATAAGCTATAAGACACAACATTTTAGATATACAACTAAATATAATTGAATCAGCTAATTAAACAGATCAGTTCACAAATATTTTTTTTTTTGTGACACAAATGTCACAACAAATTTTTTCAGCCATTTTTAGACTAATTGCCCGATGTGACAGTTGTGTCACAACGATATTTACTTGTTTCTTTTATGCAGTTTTTAAAGAAATGTATAAATAATAGTTTATTTATTATAAAGAACAGTATGTTTAAACATTACAATCTTTGAAATGAATAAAGCTTACCTTTAAGCCTCAGAAGGAGCTAGCTTCAAATTAGCTGGCTAGCTGATTTTCCAAATGGAAACACATGATCACCCCACTGGTCACATGACCTATCATAAGTGTGCTATAGGCTAGGTGTTACTCTAGGACAGGGGTCGGCAACCTTTTTTACTCAAAGAGCCATTTGGGACCGCCCCCCAATGAAAAGAAAGCACCCGGAGCCACA
>JBAMIG010000017.1:9946207-9964224 GCA_037177335.1 Kiunga ballochi | reverse complement strand
ATTATTAAATTACATTATTTTTTGAAAATCACAGATGCTGCTAAATACTTTCATTATTTCTTTCGATACTCAAGTACACACACACATATATATATAGGCTATATATATATATATATATATATATTAAAGAAAAACAATCCTCTATTTTTTTATCACTGTATCGACTATTTTCGCAGGAATAAAACATTGCTTTTTAGTGAAACTTTAGCTTTTATATTTACCTTGATAACAAACTTGTTTGGCTCTAATCCAGGCAACTTTTATGGATACTTATGGTTCAGTTATGATCTGACAAGTGTTATATGAGCCAGAAGTGGCCCAGATGTTTGGTGTCAGTCTGGGCTCATGTTATGGCAGGTAACTTGTGGGGCCCATGGGATTCAGATGTTAGTTGTTATCTTGGAGGTGTTAGTGGATGTTTGCCAAAAGTGGTCTAAATATTAGAAAATGATCTTGTAATAGATCAAAAAGCAACCCTCCTATGAGATACATAAAGTAGTAATGTTACTGTGTTTTGTCAGCCACACATGGAGCCAACACTGTAAGAAACCTGCAGATGTCAGCCTTATTTTGGCCAAATACTTTTTTGTTATCTTGGAAAAATACATTTTTATCATTAGGCTTGTGTCCACACTATGTGCCACAGTATGACATGGAGCGGACCCTATGTTATCAATAGCACAATGTCTTATTACTGCCATTTAAAAAACTCGTTGAATTAGCCTTTACTTTTAACATAAAAACACAAAAAGAAGGAAACAAAGAAAGAAGAGATTATTTGTTTTCTTCCAGGTGTAAAAGTTCCGGTTTGGCGGTATTAAAATGTCTTTCAGAACCAACGTACCACCGCCAGGTGGCGCCATTGTTCCTCTAAGCTTATTTACAAACCGGAAAAAGACGTGGCGAATAAGCATTTTACTTCCTGTTTTAGAGCTCTGTTGACTTCCTGTATTCAGGCGTGTATTACGTCTGTCAAACCGGACCTCTATTCACTTTTTCAGTATCTCCAAGTTCATTTGTCCTCCAGATTTGACCGGAAAAAGATAAAGCTTTTAGCGAAGGTGGCGAGCGGGGCTGCAGGAGCCAGGCAGGCGGACAGGAGAGATGCTTGCTCGGCTGCTGTTGGTGCTCCTCGGAGGGCTGCTGGAAGTCTGCAGCGATGTCTCCACCAACAGAGGAGGTTATCCTTCCTTCACAGACGAAGTTCCTTTTAAAATCACCTGGCCAGGCTCTGAATTCATACTGGTATATCTTCTGTTTCAAGAACACCTGTGGTTGAGTAACATTGTTATATAGGCTGTCACTATCCCAAGTCACTCCTGAAGCCAAGGGGCTTGAATTAATGTTTATTATTATTGTTTATTCCTTAATCGCATCTAGTGCCATCATGTTTGTGTTTATTTTACAGCCAACTTCAGGAGTACTTTACAGTGAAGAGGATTTTGTCATAGTGACAACAACAGAGAAGGAGAAGTACAAATGTCTGCTGCCTTCTCTGACAGGTAAAGAGGAGGTGAGTAATGTTAAGCTCAGGTTTCAGCTGTCAGCTCTACAAATGAGGGGTTTGTAAATAAGTGAGGGGTTTTTTTTTTCAACTTGTGTTAAAGTGGAAAAAAAGGCTAAGGTATTGGGACAACTTGTTTTATCTATCCATCTAAAATCTAGTTAATTATTTTTCAGAAGATGATGTATCACAGCTGTGCTTTGTCTTTGTGTTTTCTGCTTTATTTTCTCCAATTCAGCAGTTATATCCTGTTAAGTTTCAGCATTGACTTTTATTGTTTGGTTGTTGGTCTAATATTTCAGAGAAGCTTCTACTCTTAAATAAAGTCTGTTGTTTCAGTTTTATACTCCATAAAATTTCGACCCATTAACAAAACATGAAATTTAATTTGTGCAAAACCAGGAAAAAAAATATGTTAAAGAACATACCATACCAGGGATCCATACCAGATCTGTGAAATAAGAAAGTTTATTTTTCCCACTTTGATGTCTTTCTCTGTTCACTTCTTGGTATTCCTTTAAGTTTTGCCTCTATATTTATTTTTCCTTTATGGTGGTGTCTATTGTCAGGATGATGATAAAGGTTACGGTGGACCCAGTCCGGGAGATCTGCTAGAACCTCTATTCAAACGAAGCAGCTGCTCCTACAGGGTGAGACTTTTTCTATCAGAAGTGAGACTGAAAGTGTGTTCAGTTAAATTTCATGCAACATCAGCAGAGCATGGCCAAACAGGTCATTCTGTTTTTGTACTGAATAGCTGAGAGAAAGACCGTAGTGTCCAGTGAAAGACTCACTCTTTAATCTTGTCTCATTGCAGATTGAGTCATACTGGACTTATGAAGTTTGCCATGGAAAGCATATAAGACAGTATCATGAAGAGAAGGAGACTGGCCAGGTTGGTTGAATGATTATGAATGAAATGGCCTAATTTAGCCTAAAGTTCACTATTAATGTCATTATGTGCATTTTCTTAGAAAATTAGTGTTCAAGAGTACTTCCTGGGGAATACGGCCCAAACAAGCCAGTCAGCAGAGACGGGTGAGTTTCCATGTGATTGTGCTGTCTGACTCCTTATGTTTGTAATCTGCTATTATAGGATTTGTATTTTTTTCCTCAGATCAATCTGAAAAGAAAGAAAATGCTAAAACAGCAGCAGAAGCAGAAGTAAGAACATTTTACTTGATTAAGCAGCCGAAGCATCCAAACCTTTTTATTGGTTTTCATGTTCCCCCTTCTTTTCCCCTTCTGTGTTTTAGGTACCTACTAAAAATATAGAGGGTCAGCTGACTCCTTACTACTCATTAGAGATGGGAAATGGGACCCCTTGTGTGCTGAAACAGAACCAGCCACGCTCCACATCTGTGTTGTACGTCTGCCACCCTGAGGCCAAGCATGAGATCTTATCTGTCGCTGAGGTCACTACCTGTGAATATGAAGTGGTTGTTTTGACCCCTCTCCTTTGTGCTCACCCAAAATACAGGTAGATAATGCATGCTAGAAGGATGGATGATTCCATGGATGTATTTTTTGTGTATTTTTTATTCTGCAGAAATGAAATGGACAGTTCTCTCTCACTGTTTTCCAAACTTGACACATTTGCATTGCAGATTCAAGACGTCCCCAGTAAATGCCATCTTCTGCCAGGCTCTGGCAGGCTCTCCTCTGCGGCCCCAGCGGCTCACTCAGTTGGACAAAGAGCAAGAGGAGCTGCTTAAACCACCTTTCAGCACCGTAGCTCGAGAGGTGAGGCACCTGCACAAAGATAAAAGCTTTCACTTTGCACACTGGCTCACATATATTTGACGTGTCTTAGGAGGAGGTGCCACCAGTTAGAGAGGAAGCTTTCACTTCCACTCACAAACCCATGACTGTGGGAGGACAGTCTCAGATCACCGTCGGCACCACTCACATCTCTCGTTTGACAGACGATCAACTGATAAAGGAGTTCCTCAGTGGCTCGTACTGCTTGCATGGGGTGAGGCATATCTGTCCGCTGTGCTGGGGTCTTATTTCTGGATATATTTCATGATAATTAGTGATTTTATTGTGTGTGTTTCAGGGGGTGGGATGGTGGAAATATGAATTCTGTTATGGAAAGCATGTCCATCAGTACCATGAGGTAGGAGTCGGTCCTTTCCAGTTTGTGGAAACTGAAACGGGAAAAATATCCGGAGGCAGGAAAACCTCCTAACCGGCTCATTGAACGTGTAATTGCAAAAATGGTAATGAAATGAGGGCATTTTGTGTTTTGGTTTTCTAGGACAAAGAACAAGGAAAGAACATTGTGGTTGTGGGAAACTGGAACGCAGAGGAGCACATTGACTGGGCCAAGCAGAACGTCGCCCGAACCTACCGCCTCAAAGATGACGGCGTCCAGAAAGTCAGGTAGGCTCAGCATGAATTTCTGTTTCAGCTGATAACATTTTCTATTTCAATACTTTTTGTTACAAGGTAAATCAAACTCTAATCTCAGTGTTTACTTTAAAAAAAGACTCTTGGAGCAATAAAAGAAATCATTTAAATAAATAATTAGCATGGAAATTGAAATGTTCAGAGAACCAGTAAAGCAGTGGAATTCAAATGAAGATGACTGCAGCAGGAAAAACTGTTTTATTTTCAGCTACAATTTACTTGCATAAAAAAAAAATCAACAAACTACTGTTTGTTTTTAAATGTTGGTATAATATTGCTGCGCTATACTGGTACCAGTATATCCTGCAACCCTATCAGGTAGGTCGTTGTTTTTGGACTGAGTGAGCAGTTCTGCTCCACTAAGATCTATTTTACATCTTCAGGCTACTATAAAAATGTTAATTTGGACACAAATTACACTCGGTTACCTGTAAAGCATTTATTACAGTGTGTGATTAGCTGACAGAAAACAAAGCTCAGAGTACCTCATTGCAAACGGAGGTTTATTCAGCTACAGGTTAGGTCTGGTTGTGAGTCATATGTCTGACGTGCGAAATGTTCCTAAAACTTTATTACCACATGTATTTACTCTGTAAACTGCACAGCTGCTGGTGAGGAATAGTTGTTTGCTCTTGCAAAACAGAGTCAGAAATCAAAGATGGAGTCAGTGAAACAAAAGTCGAGCTCTGCAGCACGGAAGGGATGCACATCCTCTTTACACACAGCTTGGGTGCAAATTAAACCATCTTCAATATTCCTTTTTTCTCTTGTCAACATGATAGGTTGGTGTCCCACTTTTATGGCCATGGGGATGTGTGTGATCTGACAGGAAAGCCCAGACAAGTCATTGTCAGGCTGAAGTGAGTGAAAAATCCTGAGGAGGGCAAGAACAGCAGCTTTCTTTCTTGTTAACTCATGAATAACATAATGACTCACCATTTCCAGTTAGTTTAACTAACATATTTTTTCTTCCCTCTGTCAGATGTAAGGAGTCCGAGTCTCCCCATGCCGTCACAGTCTACATGCTGGAGCCTTTGGCTTGCCAATACATCCTCGGGGTAAGTGAATAAAGTGGCATCATAATATGCTCTAACTTGAACTGAACTACTCTGCCTATGTTCATTATTTTATAGGTTGAATCTCCAGTCATATGCCGAATTCTTGACACAGCTGATGAACACGGACTCCTGTCAATTTCCAGTTAGACTAGGATGGATCATATGAAAGCACATGAAGGACGAGTACACTTAATTTGAACAGAAGTCTGATTGGTTGAAGATGCCAGTAACACTGTTCAAAAACCAAAACTGTGTTTCGACCTGATCTTGTGGCAGGACTTTGTAAAAGCCGAGGAGCACAGCCCTGATTCCAGCTCTGATCCGTGCAGCTGGTGATGCCGCATTGACCCGGTCCAACAGGCTAGTCATAGTGCAGACTGAAGGGGACATTGCTCCTCACCCTAAATGGAAATGTTGCCTGAACTACATATCTATGCTTCTCTTCATATTGATTAATTACGAGTAATGATTAATAAGGGTTTTTTTAAAAAACTGTTCATGGTGGTTTTATTGTCTGGATTTGTGTGAGTCTGTGTGAAAGATATGAAATGATACACCTCTTGGCTGTGCTACTTTGTATTGTTAGTTATGCGGGGGGGAAAGGCAAGTCTGGCAATGCTGTGCAGCGGGGAGAACGCATGCTGCAATTTACTGGATGAGTGTAACTTATGCAATAGAGGTTGCAGTGGAATAAAAATGAAAGTGAGTGATTCCCATTTCACTGAAGCTTGCTGAATGTCTGGGTTCATTTTAGAGCTGTTCTGGAGTTTTATGAAGATCCTGAATCAGAGAAACTACTTGCCAAAAAATTAAAAGGAAACCATCAAACTTCTCTAGTATTATTGCATTTCTACAGAAAAACTGGGTTTGACTGAGAAATGATGTTATGTAGTAAATATAGACATACAGATGTTTTAGTTGCTATCTTTTTTATGAGTTATTGCACATTTCAGCCCACTAGGGGACACTGATGCTACACATTATATGGCTTTCATTTACAAAGTTTTTTTCTAACACAATGTTATTTTCTCAGTTTAAACATTACAATTCAGAAATGCTTCTAATCAAATATCACTGCTAATTTTTACATTCCTGCAAATTAATGCTAAAAGTAGGGCTTTTCTGACTCTCTGCCGTAGCTTCCATAGCTAAACTGTACTGAATATGTAAATAATGTACATTTTATCTGCCTCAGAGCAAAGTCCAGCATAGTATAACGCATACAAAGAAATGCATCATAAGTTCACGTACCTTACCAAACATTTATTGTGTTAGAAAGTGTATGAGGCTCACAAATACATTATTCTTCAGAAGCAAAAGGTCCATCACATCCCACTGGCAGCCATGAGTGGGCTTGTTGTGCAGGGTTATGTTGTAGCCTGACACTTTAGCAACAGTGCAAACCTTCATACATGTGGGTTATAATCACATGCTTGCACGACATAAAAGGAAGGTAAATCAGTGAGAGCAAATAAATGCAAGAAATCAACTCAAACAGTAACTTTTGGATCAAACACTTCATGACATAACTTGGTTTTAATTTCAGTGGCAATGTGTATCCTTCTGGTAGTACGTCTTAGAGGGTCAAAAGCTAAATACTAATTCCAAATACAACAGGCTGTGTTTATGCTCCTCTTTTGATTCACATTGGATTTAAAGCCATGGTCGGATTGTCCAATCCCTTATGTTCATGACTAGACTGAAGGAATAGGTATCTGATGTGCTGAGGTGCTGTCAAAATCTTGCAGTGCATCTTGGTGAGTGTGGTAATGCATGGCTACATATGACTTAACAAAGGCAAAAGTCTGAGAGCTGACAGGTTGCAAGCTGGTGGGGGAGCTTGGTCCTGCAGAGGGACTGCTGTTGTAAATACTATAGTAGGGCTCGATGCGGGTGTTGATTGGTGTAGATGTACTAGGGAGGCGTGGTTTGCGCACACCTGTCACCCTAGGACTACCACCACATTCCCTTGAGTGACTGGGTCCACAAGCCTGGTCCACCAGCCTCTTCTGCGGCTTGGGAGACAGAACATACGCTGAATTGGTCTCATGATGGGAAGATTTATTGCGATTGACTTCCAAGCTGCCCTTTCCCATTGCATGCAGGCGTGTCTTTTGCTTGCAGCAGAGGAAGCCCAGTGCAGCCCACTGAATGCAGCAGAGCACGCGGCGGCGGAGGCCTGCACTATTGCGTGAGTACACAAATGGATTAATGCCAGATTTGAGGAAAATGAGCACAAAGCCACATAGTTCAAACTGGTAATGTGCAAAGCTACTCTTAGGAGACATAACATCCTGTGCTAGTGAAGCTCCCATTGGCAAACAACAAACCAGCACAGAAAACACAATAACTACACAGGTGACGACTGCCTTGGAGTCTTTGGCTGTGGCCAGGTTGACTGAAGAGACCAGCTGACAGCAGGTGGCTCCTTGGGCTGCCCCTGGAACTACAGCTTGGTTGGTCCTGTTAGCAAACGAATGTGTCTGCACATTTTGCAGTTTATTGTAAGTCTGGTTACGATACAGTGAGGGGCCTTGCACAGCACACTGCATGCTCTCAAAGCCAACAGCAATAAGAGGGGGAGGAGGCGGTGGGCATGTGGCATCTACACTGATGATGGGACACTTCCTCACCTGCGCATTCTTCTTCAGTGTCCGAGCAATCATCAGATAGGACACAGACACCACAGCAACACAAAAGGCAAAGTCTGCCAGGTAAATGTACAATACAACTCTGGCCTGTCCACCTCCAAGGCCAAAGTGTGGTAAACAGGGTCCATCTCTACGTGGGTAAGCCCGCATTGTAAGAAGAGCAGCCATGGTAAAGCTGGATGTCCATAACAGGGCAGTAAGAGCCAGCGTGCAGGGGAAGGAGGCAGTTCGGTTGGGCTGTTGCCCCAAAACCATGCGCAGCCTGTGCAAGGCAATGACCGCTACAGTCTCCAGGGACATGATGATAAAGCCCGAGCTGGTCAGGTGGAAGGCAAAGCAGAAACTCTTTGACACACCATCCCCTCCACCTGCATCCAGGAAGAGCACCAGTGCAAACATCGGAGCAGTCACACAGCAAATGAACAAGTCACAGAAGGACAGGTTGAGGATCATGAAGTCAAAATTGGTGCGGAACTTGCGAAATGCTGGATCAAAAAAAGACAGGAACACCACAAGATTGCCATAAGAGCCCAGGAAGAAGATGAAGATGAGAAGGAGGGAGCAAAAGGTCAAAGTAGCAGTGTGGATCACAGCCCAACCAGAAGGGCCCGGTGTGCCCGGTGTGCCATTCTGGGTCTGTTGTTTCGGCACATCTGCCAGGTCTGACGGTAGAAAAGTGGTGTTCATCGTATTGTTGGAAATTTATAAGGATCCCACCATCATGTTTTAATATGATTCCTGTACATGAATGGGGAGCTCTGTGTCTGTTTCCTCCGCCATTGCTGCCACATCTGAAGAGTGAAGGAAACAAAGGCAGCCGTTATTAAAATGCAAGAAACTAGGCAATTTAAATTTATTTAGGATTAATGTGCATGCTTACTGTTCTTTGGTCTACACGTTACACATAAACCATAACGGGCTATGCACTCAATGTGGGCAATTACACCTCAAACCCCCACCCTCCCCGTAAACAGCGCTAAAATGCAGAGGAAACCACGTATCACAAATCTAACCAATTCATACGAGCTGTCGAAATGCTAAAATGATCAAACAATGAGAACATTTATCATACCACCTGGAATCGATTGTGTGTCCGTCATCATCTTATCTCGGCCCGTGTTTCTTCAGAAGCAGTGCGATGGTAAGTGAACGCACCACCGTGGGAGAAAACGTCCAACAAAACGAAACGTCCTCAGCGGCAGCTATTTTAAAACACGTTTCCTTACAAGTCTGTTAAAATCTTGACACAAACACAGAGCAGTTAGGATCCGCGAACCAGTGTCTGTTTTCTTTTTAAAGAAAATAAACCTATTTTGGACGATATATCCACCGTAACGTGCGGAGCGACAGCCGCTGGACGTGCGTTGAAAAATGAGTATGAAGTCACTGTCTACGTATCTGAGCATCAGCATAACCACTGCATTCAAGCGAAGTCACCCCCAACAAAAAAAGAAGAGGGAAAAAAATCAATAGAGCAAGAAAGGCCATCTAATTCAGTCGTAGCATTAAGAAAACCACACAATTTCTGACCATTTATTGCATCATATTGCAGTAACCCTTTCCCCCACTCCCTTCTCACAACTAGAAAAAAAAGGTCTCTCACAAAATGTATTATAATTTATTAAGTCATGGAAGTTAACCTGATTTTGTTACCAGCATGGATTTAAAACTACATTACAGATATGATCTACTAGCTATGAAAATGTATTTACATGTAAAAAAGGGTTTGATTAAAAGTCTGGACATACATACAGGTTTAGAGGTTTTTTCTAATCTATGCTGAAACAACAATTTGTATGATTTTTTTAAGGCAAGTTTAATGAAATGAAAACTCAAGCGCCTTCTTTCTTACAAACAAATTTATTTCTTTTCATCTCTGAACAAAGCAAACTGAATATCTAAAAAAAAAAATCACTGCAGTTTTGGCACTACCCTACACAAACCAATGCAACATAACGTCATCTCACTGGGTTCTCAAAGTGTCAGATATATCTGCGCTAAAAGGGCAAAGGTCACAATCATGGACAGGCTTTTTTTTTGTGCACCAAGAGACAACATGGAGATCCAAATGTGCTCAGGTGGTCAGAACAAGCGCTTCACACAGCACAGCAGCAGAGAGCTTTACCCTTTCTGTGCAAGTTTTTCTAAAGCTCAGCCGTCTGCATTACCTTAGCTCTACGTTATGGGGCAAAAAGCTTCAGCACTTCAAAAAGGAAATAAATATATGAATTTGCTTACATTTGCTATATTATGGTGTGCACACACAATGCATATAATCATAGTTCAAACAGTCACACAAACATTGTGTGTTGCAAATTTAAGTCTAACTAAAAAGACCATTGATTAATAGTTGATTCTCTGGTTTGTAGCAAGTACTTTGCTACTGGAAGATACTAAAGAGTATGTCCTGCACTGGACTGTGCTGGCTCAGAGAAGATACTTGAATGTAATCCTGAGTAATACGTGGAACACCGGCAGATGTCATCAAGCATCCAATAAACCCTCACACACACACACCTGTGTACATGCACACAAACAAGCCACAGAGAGGAAAAACAAAAAACAAATCTGTACAGAAATGTTACAAACTGCAGGTCATTCCTACCTGCCATGACTGATCCTTAAATATTAAGTATAGTAGAAATGTAAATTACCTAGACATAAATACACAATACTTTAATCCTTCGGAGAGCCACAGTGCAGTTCCTCTGTGGGCCACTTCTCTTCCTTAGGGTCTGTATGGTATGGTTTTTATTTATTAAGTCAGGAACTGGGGTCCTTCCCACAATGCAAGCTGGTGTTTGTGAAGTCTGGGTGTTTTCCCAAACTGATAGGGGAAAAAATAAAAGTAAGCATAACATGAAACATGGTTTGAAACGAGCTGTCCAACACAGTTAAGAGACATTTCAACTGGTGTTCAAACTCCGTACCAGATTTTAGGCATAGTAACAAGGTGAGACCAGCAGGTCTGTAAGGACGAGGAGCTGATCATCTGTGAACTGCTGCTTATGCTGTTGCCAGTTGTCATGGTGCGTTCTTCGGAAGTTAGAAAGAGTTTTCTTTACAGTCATCTGGAAGCAAATTGAAGAAGTAAGGACAGTTTGGTAAGGAAACACCTTATACAGCACCTTTCATGTACAAGAAAAGTCAAAGTGCTTCACATTAAAACAGCAAAAGCAGTGCAGATGTTGTAGAGAAGAATAAAAACAGCAAAACTCAGTACAATCACTAATTAAATTAAAGTGATTAAAAGCAGATCAGATAAAGTTACTGTGTAGATTTCATTCATTGGCATGAAAAAAAAGATTTTTAACCCAGATTTAAGTCTTTCCATGTGGTGAGAGTTTAATCTCTACTGGCAGTTTGTTCCATATGTTTGCAGCATAACAGCTAAATGCTGCTGGTTACTGGTCTGGTTACTGGTCTGGAGGAGCTGACCTGCATCTTTGCATCTAAGAGCTCTGCTTGGTTCATATTCTCTGAACATATCACAGATGTATTCTGGGCCTAAACTGGTTTGTGATTCATAAACAATGAAGAGGGTTTTAAAATCTATTCTGCAACAAACTGGAAACCAGTGAGAAAATTTAAAAACTGGGATGTCTTCAGATCTCTTTGTCCACGTTAAAGTTCCAGCAGCAGCATCTCAATGAGCTGCAGATGTTTAATGCTCTTTTTGGGAAGTCCTGTTAAAAGAGCATTACAGTAATCCAGCCTGCTGGAGATAATAGCGATTATGTGTCACACTGGAGATAGTTTGCTTTTTTTGTATACAATAGTACAACATAAGCCATCATAAATTAGACATACTTCAATGGGTTGTGTGTCATTGAGGTGTGCACTTAGGTCCATCAATAGCTGAGGCATCCAAGTGGGAACATCATATGGACTAGAGAGAATACAAGCGCTCAGCCCAAGTACACCTGCATGGCGACGCATCAGGTCTAAAGACAAAACATCAAAGTTGCTTAAATAACAGTAAATAGCAAATGACATTTCAGAGCAGCTAAGTTCTTATTGGTGAGCAGCTGGGTTTCCTTACCAGCAGAGGGAATGGTGTCCACTACAGATCCAAGCTCTCTTTTCCGCTTCTTAGGCAAGCGCGTTTTGCAGAGAGCCTCAAAATGTGCCTGCATGGGGGCATCCATGGACAGGAAATTGCACTGAAGGAAGCCACTGAGAGTAGTGGCAGCCATCTCACGTACCTAGAAAACAAAGCAAGAAGCTACAAGATGCACGTTTCCTGTATCACCATGTTGTATTACTACTCACACTACACACAGTCTTAAAGCTGAAAATACAGATAAATCAAAGCATAAAGCAAATTGGAAAAAGTAGTAGTGATTCATGGAAAAAAGCCAACATCCATCGAAATATATGTACAATTCATCAGTATTTGATCTGACACCTTAATTCTTTAAACCAAGCTTTCATCTTTCATTATGTGGTCTTCATGAATAGTTTTCTGGGAATTGATGAAGAGCCCATAAAATTCTTCTTTAGCTAGCTCATGTTTAGTTCTTCATAAAGATCAGCCAATAATCCGCCTCTGAGGAGAACTCACTACTCCATACGTACTGCTGCTACTCAATTTCAGATCAGTTCCTACGTACTTTGGTATCTCTCAACCTTTTCTCCTCATTTTCTTTATTGACTGCTATTCTCTCACAGAGTGCAACAGTGAAAGATCCAGGTGCATCCCTCTCAGCAAGTCTGCTGGATATAGGAACTTCTTAACTTTCATGCTTTTGTCGTCCAGTTGTCTAGGATTTTTAGGAGTCAGCAACTCTTCAGGAATCTCACCATTAAACAGGTCATGTAGAGTTGCCCGTTATGTGTAGACAACACTGCTTCAACCCTTTAAAGATTAGTTTTATAACCCTAGAAATGATCTCAGTCAGTGTTTAACATGCCTTTTAAAACGGTCAGGTTTTAGGGCTGGACTGAAGCAAAGGATTGTAGGTGAATATGATGTGAGGAGATGCTTTTCTAAAATGTAAGCCATATGAGCTGTTGCATATTTTATATCATTTTTTATATTGCCAAACAAAAAATGACTGTTAAACACACTCTTTGTCTCTACTCTAACCCTCTCCCTCTTGTCCTCCAATTTGAACGTTATCTCCATGGCAACAGATTATTGCAGCCAATGGTTTCCATAGAAACAGCAAGAGGAGTGGAGGGGTATGGGTGAGTGGAGAGCCAGGAGGAGAGTGCTGAATCATTATAATAAAACTGAGAGACAGAGCAAGTTTCTGCTAGCATAAACAAGCAACACACTGGCCAATGCTTCAGTGATTATTACATAATCCGGCTTCTAAAATCCACCTATAAACTGTTGCCAATGAACATCTGCTTTACCTCAAGCTGTTCATCCTCCAAGAGTTTTAACACCAGTGTGCGCACATCATTCACTGCCTTCAGGTCACTCATAAAGGTGAAGAGGTTGTAAAACACCATGATCTGGAGGTATGTGAGCACCGTGTATCGGGCATGCCAGGAGCCACTGTCAGCAATCTGTAACAAACAACAGACCCATCCCATATCAATAAAGTCTGATAACATGCACCTGTGCCAGAGATCACAGCACATTATTGTTGCTTCATAAAAATACAAGTATTTGTAAAATGTGCACAATTAATTGAAAGATTTAATCAATCTCATGTTTTTTTCCTGTTGCTTGCAAGAAAAAGATGTGTTTCCCAAGAAGCTTAGATAATTAAGAATATATTGTTAAGAGCTTAAACATGCAGTGTTGCAGACCTAAGCTGGACTGAACCTCTTTATCCCTCTTAAGGATATAAAGTTTATAAAAAATGAAAGACTTGTCATTTGATAGAGAGCAGTGAAAGTAATAGCTTCAAGATGACTCACCTCTTTCAGTACAGTGAGGACCATTGGGATCTGGTCTGTGTAAAGGAGTCCCTGAGACATCAGAGACAGACAGGTCTTTGCATCCCTTTTAAGTTCATCATAACTATCATCATTCTCCACTGGAGCAATCTGCAACAATAGCGAGAGCGTGATGATGGGGCAGGTTTTTAAATGGTGAACATCCAGTGACAAATCTAAAGCAGGTTGTGGAAACAAAAGCAGACAGAAACTAGAAGTATTTTACCTTGAAGAGCAGAGGAAGCAGCCGAAGTTGTTCTGGGACAGCGGTGGTAAAAGAGCGACCGGCGCTGGCAATCAGCCATTTAAGCACTGCAACAATGTAGAAACAGTAATGTTTAAAGAAAATAGGAGTGTTTGAAGTCAGTGTTTAATCAGATCTCCTGCAGGGTTATGGCGACTATTCAACGCACCCGTTTTGAGTAACTTGATTGCTTGAGTTCGCTCATCTTGCTCCTCCACCTCGTTCTCCTCAATCACATGGTTCTGGATTTCTTCATCACCCTCTGTTAGAGGCTTCAACTTCACCAAAATTCGCTCAGTGAAGTCAGAGATGCGTGGGGAGGTGGTGGGCTGAGTTAATGGCAAGTTGACATCAATCATGAAGATGTAGGTGAGCACACTGGAAGGATACCCAATCAGAGGACAGGATGAATTTCTCTCTTTTTTTTTTATTTATTAGTCAATCATCCTTAAAAAAGGCACTGAAAACAATGACCTCACCTGCCGATCCTTTCACGTACATTCTTGTACACTTGGGTGAGTTTAGGCTCTAGGTATTGTAGCAGCCTATGCAGAAGCTCTGGCACACGCCATTCTTGTTGTGCAAGACCTCCTTGCAGCACATACAGACGACTGGAAAGAGAAAAAAAACAGTCCTCACAATTTATCCCGTAAAGAAAACAATTACAACAGCTTTAACACTCACCAGGCATCGACAAAAGAGCCCCCTTCTCCATTTACTGGAGACTCCATCAGCATCTCAAATAACCAGTGAAGCTTGCGTGGGTCTCTGCTCTCCTGTAAAAGTAAAAGAAAAAACAACAGTTGAGCAACCCAAGTTGAAGAAGTTAAAAGTATAACGATAGATTTAAATGAGCTTACACAGGCTGTAGCGATGCATGTGCCCCAATCTGCATAGGTTTCTATGGTGATGTTTGACAGGGCAGTACGAAGCAAAGGACACAATAGCTCCCAAAGGCTCACAACCTGTCACAAAACATGTGTATTCATCAGAACTTCATGCATAAGAAGTGAGCAACACTTTAGCTCAAAGGCATCTAAAATGTTTGAATGGTCAAGAAATGACTAAGTTTGGATTTTAAAGATGGGTCAAAGTCAGAAAACCTCTTCAAGAAATAGACAATGAATGAGAAATATTAAACCGCTTCACCCAATTTACCTTTGAGAAGCTCCAGTGCTTGCAGCCTCTGATAAGGCCAGAGATGATCTCAGCAACACAGCGCTGCTTGCTCTCATGAGATTCTGCAACAAGGCGCTCCATGTGAGGCAGCAGCAGAGGCAGAAAGACATCGCCAAAATTACGGAACAATCCCTGTAGAAGCAGGAGAACTCAGTAAATCCGTGTGTTGATTTACTTTGTTCCTTCCGTGTTTGAATCCGTGTAATGGACAGCCCACCTTGAACAAACAAAATCGACGAGGGCTGAACTTATCTTTCCCCTTCCGGTCCTCAAGAGAGAGAAACTCGATGAACTGGTTAATGAACACTGGGTCTGCGAAATGGTCAAAGATGATTTGTTCCCGCTGTAAGGTAGAAAGCATAGAAATAACTAACTCAGTACAGTCTGATTCCACACTGCTGCATGCAAGATATTGTTTCAGCGCGCAAACCTCTGTCATTTCCTCTCTGCTCAGGTTCTGCTCTGGCTGCTCCTTCTGAGACGCATACATCATCAGATTTCTGAAAATCAATTATAAAGTGTTATGGATGTAATTTGACTAAATGAAAAACGAGTCAAAGTAAACTAAATAAAACAGAGCAGTGAAAAACGCATGAAAAATGGGAACCTTGGCCAGCAGTAGTATCCCCAGTGAGTCTTTTCAACAAAAACACAATGATCCCAGCTTTGCTGTGTGTGTGGCAGGTTGCTGCTGTTGTACTGGAGCCACTGGTTGTCTAAACGATCCCCAGCTACAATAGTGCTCGGCTCCATTACTCCACCTAGCAAAGACAATTTCGAAGTAATGTCATTAAAATGGAATTTTAATAAAGTGAAATAAACCGAGGGAGAAATATCATCCTTACAAAGCTTTGAAGGGCTGACAGGGACTTTCTTATGTGGTCTCTTTATTTGTTTCATGATCCCAGCCACAGCTGATATCGCCACCTAATGGAAAAAATGGACATTAAATAAAAGGTAAAAAAAAATAAAGTAGCTCACATCTCAGCACTACCTACATGCCTCCTAAGTGATTTATACCATACCTTACGAACATAGAGAGAATCATGGTTGAGGTTTTTCACAAAGAATGTAACAGCTGCAGATGGGAGCTGGTGGTCATCCCTCAAGAGCAAAGAAAGGAAGCCTATTGCAATGTGCTCAAACTTCCAAGGCCTGTAGTTTGGAAACAAATAAATATGGAAACAATAATAATTAGTTTTCATAAGAACTGAAAATAAATATGATTTTAAGTGTAGAATAAAATTAACCTACATGTTTCTGTTGCTGAGGGAGTCCAGCAGATCACCGATGAGCCGTTTGTACTTCCTACAAAAAATGAAAACAATCTGTATTTGAGTAAAGAAAAATAAAGATGACTTTATGATTTTATTGAATGTTTTAAACTTTTGTACAGAGTAAACTTGAAGGAAAGTTCCTGTTAATGTAAAACTTACTCCACAGACTCAGAGTTCTTCAGCTCTTGTCTCTTAAGACCCTCTTTTGCTTCTTCCTCAGAGGGCACAGGTTCCTCAGGAAAAGGATTTCCAGTTGTCATAAGTTGATTTGCCACAGCACAGCAGTCATCTGGGATCTAGTGGAATTAAAAAAAGGAAAAATTAAGAGTCAAAGATGATATTTTTTAAACAACACAAAGTTGAGTAAAAAGGAAACCTTATGCTAGGTTAAATGTAGACCTGGTAACTCATTATTAAATGCTTTTAAACAGTTTCCAGAGGTTATGATGTTTTAAAAATTTTATGAGAAATATAGCATCAACTATGCAGAAATTGCTCTTCTGAATTAGTCAAATTAATTTGGATTGATGCACACAGACATAATTACAGATTTGCAAGCATCGTTAAGACAACACACCAAAGCATCAGGATTAAACAGTGAATGTGATAAAATGTCATTTAAATAGGACATTTCAATTAGTATTCTGTGGAAACTGCTTGCATACTAAAAAGAGAAGTAAACAAATGTAATAAACACAAGCATGAAATAAAGAGAAGTGGAATATTTGAAATTATATATAATTTTTAAAATTGTTTTCAGGACACATTTTATATAATAAGAGATCAAACATAAATTTAAGATTGTCAAAACTTTACCTCAATTGGGATAAATATTGTTTACATTTTACTAATCAGAATTTTGTGTCTTTTTATCTTTCATTTAGTTGGGCTAGATACTTAACCACATCATTTCTTTTCAATTTGAATCATGTAAAATTGTAGTTTTAATCACAATAGGACTTTTTTTTTCCACAAATATGATAGCTTTGAAAGTAACTTCTTACTATAAGATATAAGTGGTTGAGTTATTGTTTGTGGAGACAATAACAGGAAAACATATTTCCGAGTGACCTTTGATTCTCCGCTGCATTTGTAAAATGGGTACAGTATTAAACTCACAGAGAAGTCAATGCCTATGGTCTCATACTGGCGATGGATTTTATCTGCAAGATCATCAAAGAGTCGCACAATGGAGGGTTTTTCAAGAGACATGGCTGAGCTGAGGCCAGAGCGAACAATGGCAGGCCACGTCAAAGCAATGCACTCCCAGTCGTGAAGATTAGCCAGGCAAACGCCGCTGTGATTCCCCAGAAGACAGTACAAAGCACCCTGGAAAAGAGAGGCATTACAGACAACGTCATGTCTAAGCCATTAATATAAAATGTTTTTGTGCCTCTATAGAACAAAAAAGGACAATCATACTTTGAACTGCTGCTGAGTAACACTCTTGTTGTCTGGGTTGATAAACTCAAGAACGTGGGGGATGAGATCTCTGCAGCAGAAATTATAGGTTCCCAGCGCAGTGAACAACACATTCTGAGCTCTGCTGCGTACCTGGAAAAAGAAGAAGAAAACTTTATTGTCATTGAGCAGCATCCCAGCACAACAAAATTAGGTTGAGATTACACAAAAACCACTGTGCAAACACTTAACAGCACAGGATCTGGACGACTGAGGTGCAGCCATGTATGGCATGCATTTTTTGCAGAACATATAAGGAGAGGATAAATGGTAAATGGACTCATACTTATATAGCGCTTTTCCAGTCTTAGCGACCACTCAAAGCGCTTTACACTATGT
>JBAMIG010000017.1:9913943-9941807 GCA_037177335.1 Kiunga ballochi | reverse complement strand
ACACACACACACACACACACACACACACACACAAAGATAAACCATTTTGGAATAATCATAACCTCTTGGGTAAAAAGAATGAGAATAAAATGAAACGTGTCAACATCGTACCTCTGTCAAATCAGTTCTTTCATGTAGGACAGGTGAACAGTCCACCAAAGGCACAAGAGTCACAAAGGTAGCAATGAACTGAAATGTGATCTATAAGAACAGGAGGAAACTTCATGTCAAGCGATTTACTTATAAAACTAACTAAGAGACTAAGAGTGCATTTATAAAAGCAGTGGAACCCACCATGCATTTGCTGAAGTCATTTGGGTCAACGCCTGGCAGAGCTCTCATGAGCAGGGGCAACATGTGAGTGGGCCCTTCTGGAAAGCGCTGCCCACCTGATACCAGGCTCCGAGCCACCCCAATCATGCAGCTCAGAGTGGCCGTCAGCTGGTGAGGCTCTGTTAAGGTTTCTAGAGCTGGATACGTTCTGTGGTAGGGGAAAAAAGAAACAATTATCCCTTTGTTTCATTAGAATCTTTTGTAATCTCTCTCATCTCAGACAGAAAAGTTTTAACTCAAAATTAGTAAGAAGGATTGAAGTAAAAATGTGGTTCAAAGTACAAACTTACTTCTCGAGCACAGGGGGAATGACCAACTCAGGTCTCATAAGAGCTAGGTTCTGCAGGGCTTGGGCTGCATCCAGACTTCCTGTCTTGCTGAACATGGCGAGAAGCACTGGCTGCATCATGCTGTGCACAAAGTCTGTGATATCATCCTCTGTGAGTTTGTGGCTGTCTGGTATTGGTGTTAGCCACGAGGGCTTTCTGAAACGCTCTCGGTGCAGCCGCCGAACCACGCTTGCTGGGAGTCGTTGAAGTAACTTCATGAGCTTCATCTAGACATGAGGACAAGGGCACAGGAAGAGATACATAACAAAGGGGTGACAGAGATGGACAATGTGCCTTCATGTACAGATGGAGAAGTAGAGGGTGTTGTTTGGAGCATCTAGAGACAGATGACATAATGGACATACAGACAAACACCAACAGACTGTGAACAAAGCATTATCTACTTGTTTGGTTTTTTCTAATAATCAAATGAGTTTCATTAATAGATTTATAGCAAAAACACGAGTTCTTCTAAATGATTGCAAAATACTGCTTACATATATTGCAATGACTAACTGGCACAACGTATGTAATCAAGTGAGAGCCGTAAATACACAAGCACATCCAACAACTTTGAATGTTGGCACATATGTAAGGACATGTGTTGCAGCAAGAGCTACTTCAAATCTAGCACAAGTGATCCTCAAAACAGCAAGGCATGCAGACGTGATGCCAATGACCTTTATTACCATTGCAGCCACCTCATTCACGTGTCATGCTGTTATTTCTGAACTAGTTACCAATGTAAGCCAAGATACCCAATGAGAGCGACGAGGCTTCTGAGAAAATGAGCTGTGAATGTGTTCAGCCACGGAAAACATTTTTGTTCTGTCAGTGATTGTGTAATCAGTTAAAGCAAGCTGGAATAGTGACATGGTGACCCAGATCTCTTACATATTCTTGCTGTTTGATGTAGTTTTAATGATTAATGCTGTGAAACTGTTTTTATTGATAATAGTGTCAATTATGAGATGCTGAAAAAAAACTTTTTAATTATTTTCACACTGAAATATGAGAACATTAAAGGGTTAACTAGTATATTTGTTTCATATAATTTGTATAAGCAGCAAAGTAATAAGTTTAGGAGCTTAAGGAGAGCAGGCACAGTAAATATCTAAATACAGCTATACCCCAAATACTCTTCTCTTTTTTTTGGTGGGGGGGTGCTAATGCTGCTAAATACACCATTTGAATCCAATAGCATATTTAGCTAAAATTATTGTTAACAAATAGATGGCCTTATATCTGTACTTTAATGTTTGCCCTTCAGTTTCACCAAAAACTAAACTTTGCTAATTTGTCAGACTGAATATCTGTCACACAAGGCAAAATGTAAGTGGATTGTGTATTTAAGGAAATGAGAAGTTCCACATCAACCTCATTTCTATTGTAACTGATAACAATTAAGAAGTGACTCACCAACCAGCGGCCATGGTTTGATGGGTGGAAGAAGGATGTGATACTGTTAAAAAGGCCACTGAGTTGTGCTTGAGCCTGCTTGCTGGGTCCTCCCTAAGATTGGAACAGTCAGATCTTTGAACAATCATGCAAACTTAATACAGGAGGAATACAAAAAAAAAAAAAAGAGTAAGGTGAGCATGCTAACCAGGAGTGATGACACCCAAAGTACCACATGGCTGATATCGTAGGCATTAGTAATGTATCGTGGTACCATCATCTGACTGGTCCCGACAGGAAGATTTAGACTCCTCAAAATTCTTGTGAAAATCTGAAAAGAAAAAAAAAAAAGAAAAAGAAAAGATAAATACAATTACTTTGTTTTTTTGTTTAGTTTATTTATTAAATGTAAATACAATTATTTGACTTATGGTCCTTATGTCAGATATATTCCTGTTTATAAGGGGTAAAAACTAGTTACACTGAAGTTACTTCTCCTCTAAAGGCAAAATAAGATTTAATTTATTATTTATTAATACTTATTTTACTATATCTACTACTACTATTACTACTACTACTATTACTATAGAGTAGTCAGAGCAATAAAATACAAGTCATGAAAATGAAAGCATGTGCCACTGGACCTCCAAACAAACAAATCCTCTGTTGTACACAGAGTGGCTGAAAGGAATTAGTCAGAGTAAATGTCAACAAACCTTAGGAATATAAGGGTCCCAATCAATATAGCCAATGTTGTCATTGGCCAAGCGAGCAAATAGATTGACCAGGTGCTGTAAATGTGTACAAGAACATGTTAGTCAATGAAAAGGGGTAAAAATTAACTGCTATAGAAATTAATCTAACATATTAATAAACTCACAACTTCCCAGCTTGGGAGATTTTGCACAGACACCCATAAGTTGATCAGCTCACTGAACCACAACCTGTAAAAAAATGGTTACAAAAAGCTAAAGATCACACAAAAACCATAATATACATGTAATGGGTGTCGGAGAAGAATTCCAGCAAATGTAAAATTACAGGAGTCTGACTGAACTGATTTATCACAAGGTGACAGAAGGGGAATGCATCAAAATTAGGCGCTAGGTCTGATGCATTCTATCTACATAGATTATGCCAGTAGTGCTGACATGGGTATCTTATCTTCTAAAGTTATTTATTTATTCATCTGACAAAAGTAGTTTTATTAACTGAAAATCCACACAAATAGGAAACAAATATATTTTTAATTTATAAAACGCTAGGAATGAAACAGCTTTAAACTGACCAAATGATTTTTATACAGTGTGTATGAAAAATGTACCTCAGGTCTAGCATTAGCTAAAAGGCAACCAACATAATTAAAGCTAAATATAACAAGTTTAACATAATTCATGAAAATGTTGCAAATAAGAAAACATCCTAGCCACATCAAATTTTACTTGTTGCTGATCACATCATCATAAGTTTTAACACATGTTACATATTCTTGATTTTATTCAGTCCTAATGAGCAGCTTTAAACTTTATCAGACCATAATATTTGCATGCTACATTTTATAAATACCGGTACTCAGTGTACCCTAACAACTTCTCTTCAGTATAGTATATTTGTGTGTTTAATTTATTCTTAAAATCAGTAAAAAACACTAAATAACACAACAAGAATCAAAGTATTCTTTAATCCAGCTGGTTATGAAAATAGAGAACAGGAACTGGGCTCCGATTGTGTTTCACGGCACTCGGCTCAATGCCTCAATTTTACACACTCCCCCTCACAGATTTATACAGACACTATTTCCATTATGCTTTCCAGTCCCGAGAGGCTGCCATGACGTCAGTATTTTCAACCTCTACTTTTTTAGATGACCGACAGAACAACCACTGAGAACGGCTAACACAATGTCACTTTCATTTAGTTACTGCTTTCCTTTTTAGATGCCAAGCAATGGCTCAGCACATCATAAAACCAGAGCTAATCTGCCACCAACACTTAGATCTCATCTATACAAAGAAGGAAAGAATGAAAAATACTCACTTAAACCCCTTGTGATGCAGCTCGGGAGGCAGAGTTGTGGGTAAAAAGAGCTCAAAGTAACTAATTGCTCTTTGCATGGTGACATCAAACGGACAAAGGAATGGTCTCCACTCATCCAGCATCTCCTGAGTAGCAGCCTCAGAGAAGTATCTGCAAAACAAGACAGAAAAGTACATTAAGTAGTCTTATGTCAATGACAAAAAAAATTATTAAATTAAGATTTTTCTAAGATTTATTCCAAACTGAAAGTTTTAATGCTAAACAACAATCAGTTCACGTTAATAGTGAATCGATTAACAAGAAGTCTTATAAAAACAAAACCACCATTTACCTATATAGCTCAGGTTTCACATGACAAGATGGCACAGGTACACAACCATAAACTAGGCAATCGTGGCATAAATCTTTGATATGTGTCCACATTGCAAGCAGGAACCAGATGTTATGAGGAAGCAGCTACTGATGTTATAATGTTGGACTTAAATACCTGACAGATAAGAGATTACAAATCTGACACCAGACACATTTTTTGGCATTAGTTAAAATCCCATTGTTCTATTGGAGTCCCAGAGAGAAGTTCATGGTCCATTATGCTCTGGAGTAAACTCTGATTATTTTAAGGTCACCTAAACACTTTCACAGGTGCCACAGTCAGTTAAGGCCTCAGGAACACTGTTCAGTGCTGATCCATGGTATCTGAGCACCAGCTCATGCCAAATCACTCTTCCTTCTCACAGTTACAAGTAACTCTCACACAAGACAGAATTAGATAAGGTAATCGGATTATCTGCCTACCGTGAGTGCAAACTGAGGTAAGAGCCCTAGTGCTTGCTTAAGATATCTGTATGCATACAACTCTGGTGAACTGAATCACAGGGACTTCCTGGTGACAGCAAAAAGCTTTGGGTGCAAATGCTGCCAGGACAGAAATATACAGCCAGTAATAGCAAATGTTTGTTTATGTAGCCAGAATGTTTTATGCATTCATCCTCTCCACATTTTCTGTCCTTTCAAGTCAGTCACACTAAGTATATACATTCATTCTCAGACTTTTACGTGTCACTTTTTAACAACTGACAAGTTTACTTCTATTTTATGATAAGCTTAGAGGAGCCAAAATCTAAAGACAACATAAAATGGGTCGTTTACAAACATAAATAGAGGTACTTACGGTCTGCAGCTTTTCACAAGTGTTTTCAGCACACTTTCCACTGAGCTAAAATGAAAAAAAAAAAACAAGGAAAATATAAAAAATTTTGTCAGGGAAACAGAGATGTTAGTGTAACAGACATCACACCAGTGCATGCAGGAATAAATCTATATCTAATCAGATAAAGCACTGTGAAAAAAATATAAGAGCTATTATATAGTGATTTATGACACTTTATGAACATCTAAATATTCAGATGTGTAAGTTCATTATTTCCTTACATAATCTTTACATAAAAAAAAACAGTTTAATTTGGTGGTTTTGGACTAAAATATAAATTTACCCCCAACAATATCTTTATTGAATATTCAAACGGTGTTCAAAGCCTGAAATCAATGTAACTGTCTAAATAAGTGTACAGTAAACACTTATAGGAAGGAAACCTCAAACTACATCATCTATTAATATACAAGTTTTTAAAAATCCCTTAGACTGCAACACAGTGACTAAAGCAGCGACGATATAAGACGTTAGGCTCCTAAATGACTGATAATATAGTTTAGTAGAGGACAGATTAGAAACTTTAAAGTAGCTCAGAGTGTAAATATGCAACAGCAAAAATCTAAATAACCATTATCTTAGCATTAAAGTAAAACCCAAGTCTAATCTTACAACTTAAACAATGTTACATGATTTATCCTGAACCTAAAATATCTTAATGTGCAGTAATAGCATTTTGTAGGGGTGCTGGTGACCAAATGTCTGATTTTGATTTAAAACTGGGAAATATAACATATGAATATATTCTATTTAAAAAAATATTCTTTGATATCTGATTTAAGAGACAGTAGGATTAAAGTATCAGTGCAGTGCGACAGTCTCCAATATGGGTGAAATGTTAACATTGATGAAGTCTTGAGTAACAAACTGCATATGGGGTGTCCAGCCTTTCATGTATTCACATGCAATGTATACCAAAAAGCAACCAGGTGCCTTTAAAGATGAATTTCAATAAAACACAAAGAAGTATTGTCCTTACCACCTCTGAACCAATTTTAACATTATGAGTTTAGAAGAACGAGGCCGTGGAGAACTGAATGTAAAAGGAGACAAAGGCATAAAGAACACTTTCAGCACACAACAAAGTGCTAAATGCTGGAAATATAAACATACTAAGCATTTGTTCTTTACATGTTTATGTTTTATAGTTTTATGCTTTGTGTAGTTCTGCTGTTTATAAAAGGTGAGCAGGCAATTGGACAAAGCAGCTTACTTGCTGTGTTAATTTGATAGCATAGCAGTTTGTGATTCCCAATGTTCCCATGGCACCATAAAAGAGCATCTCGCACTGCTAGTCAAGGCTTTCATGGAAACTTTAAAAAGTGTTGTACATAATAAGCCTAAACCCACTTTTTTTTTTTTTTTTAAACCACAAAGCTAATCATGAATATTGTTCCTTGTTTGAAGCATCATTATAAAAGATCTGTGATGTAAATCATCATCATCCAGCTCTCGCTGATTGAGCATTATGGAAACCTGTCCAAACCGGACTTCACACTGTTAAAACCTACGGGCTAAAAAGAATCAAAGAAAGAAAAGATGTTCTTTTGAAACTATTAAAAACATGTCTTAACTCAGTATCAAAGAAAAATTGTGTAAGCATACAGATTTGTTGAAGGGTTTGCCATTCTTAGAGGTCAGGGTTATGCATTTGCCTATGAAAGACATCTGCATAGTCACTTTTTTCTGATCTTGTTTTTAATTATTTTAATTTATATTTATTGTGATTTTTGCTGTTTTTATTAATCTTTACAACATCTGTGACGCTTTTGATGTTTTGATGTAAAGCGCTTTGAATTGCCCTGTACATGGCAGGTGCTATACATATAAACTTGCCTTGTTTAACCATGGGTTTAAAAAAAAAGGCTCATATTTTGTTTAGAGGAACCACATTAGGCTGTCAAGACATTCAGTCCATCCTATCTAAACAAGCCATGCTGACATTTATTGATATATACTGCCTGCTTAGCTGCTTTGTAATTTCGGTACAGTTTTCTACTGTTAATTATCAAGCTAGCTAAAGGTTTACAGGTGCATTCCCACCAAATGATGGCCTGGAGTGTGCCAAGGGATACATGATAGATGGACTGACAACTGTCTCATTCTTACTAAAGTTATTGATACTCTGCATTTTGCTTGTATGCAGCATACTGTATTTTAACAAAACCTAAATATTTCTGTATGATATGATCTTTTATATGGAAGTGATTTAGTAAATAAGAGTATAACTTGTAGCTCATTGTCAAAATAAGCATGCATAAAAGAGAGAGAAAATAGCATAAAAGAACTAAGGCATACTTGGGAAACCAGTTGAGGCCAAGATGCTCAGTCTTTGAGAAAAGAATCCTATCATGCAACTCATACAATGGTCTCCATGGCAACTCAAGATCCTCTCTTGATAGTAGTTCTCTTTTCCTGTTAAGTAAATAACGTAAAAAAATAAACAATCGTGTAACCTCTGGCTGTTGACAAAAAATAATACAATATTAAGTTTTTGGTGTTTGTGTTTTCAATTTATAATGTGTGTGTAAAAAAAAAAAAGTTAATGTGGATATAAACAACCTAAAAGAGGATAGATAATGGAGGGTATTCCTACTTGAGAAGGTTGATAAGAAGGCGAGCAAGGCCCTGCATCATGCTGATCTCCAGTCTGGGGATCGTCACAAGCTCATAGAGCAACTTGATGAACAGTACATGGTCTTCTTTGCTGAATTTTCGTCCATACAGTCGCATGTACCTTAAATGTGAAATACAGGAGTAAATTTTAATTGTTGCTCTCTCAACAATTACAAGTGGACAAAATACTGTTGATCAACATAAGAAAAATAAGCTTTTTTCTGTGTAAAAATGTTATAGTTACAAAATAAGCCACCCTTATACATAATGACATAAATAAAAAAAAATAAAACTACTGTTTTAAAACAAAAAATCCACACTTCACACTCTTTATTATGAACAATTAAAAGCCTATGTCCAAATAGGTTACACAAAATGTGGGTCAACCCAAGAGCAAACTTTTGCTCTCCGAGCCAAATCAGCGGATAGAGCAATGTGCCAGCAATGAAAATAATTGAAAGGATTAAAGAAAGCTCAGCAACTAAAAATGAAGAAGAAAAAAAGAAACCACTAAATTAAACACCACTCTGTAATCTGCTGTCAGGCTGTTGCATTCTCTCATTTATCTGATTCCTTACAAAATAACTAAAACCTAAAAAACACGAGGTAAAAAAAATCCATTTCTGATCATATCTAGTAAAATTAGAGCAGATTTATATTACTTTCAATGTGTAAATGAGCATAAATTAGGAAGCAGGTTAAGGATGATCTTCTTTCTACACAATCATGACACTGCATGATGATAGCTAGGTATCATTTTTAACAAACACGTGCAGCTTTACGTGACCTCCAAAAATGCTTATACTGGGTGAGTTGTCATCTGACCAGTCGAAACAAACAAACAAACAAACAAAAATGCATCTGGAGAACACAACCACAGCAGTAATGACAGTGACCTACTATCATGATGCTGTCTGGGTCATGTTGTGTATTTGACTCCACTGCCCCGGTTATGAAAGCTATGAACGCGCATAATCACAATCAAACACTACATTCTAGCTTTCTGGGAATTAAAAGCTATAAAATATTTGACAATAATAATAATAAGAAGAAGAAGAATTTCTAATAATACAATATATCAATGTGTCATATTGATGTTTAATGAAATTGGGTAACAGGTTTGCTTGATCGACCACTAGCCTAAAGCAACTATCCCTACAGCTAAATAAATACCATTGTCACCACATTCCTGCTTATTTATTAATTTTTTACTTTTGCCAACACTCCATCAAGCTCAACACTCACATAATAATTAGGGAAACATAAATTGGTACCAATATGTGGGAAAAACAAAAATTAAAGTTACTTACGTGGAAAGTTTCCTTGTCCAAAAAAGGACACCGGGCCATATTTCTCTAAGCTGAACAGCTCGGCCCAAGTTACCTTTTATTTTATTCAAAAGATCGTTAGATTCGTCATCTAGTCTATCGGCATACGGCAAAAGTTTGTTATAAACTATGTCTTTTTGAGGAACAAAACCCAAAGTGTCGGACTCTGCCTTTTTCATATTACAAATCAATATTGGCTATCTTCCCTAGGCTAGCTATTTCCCTTTTCCTTACTTAGTTCGGGTCCACGGTGAACGTTGTTATGCTACCTGGCTAAAATAAAGGCTCGAGCAATCCCGGTTCTTGTGACCCTCCCCGATGAATAGTTAGGCTGCTATTGCCCGCACAGAGAGACCAAGTTAGGAAATTCACAAGTTGATGACACGCTAGCTAACCTTTTAGCTTAAGTTAAATTAGCTCCATTCACCAGAACACACAAAGCTAACAACTTCATTTTTATAAACACCGAAAGACTAACAGAATTCCAAATGAAACAAAAAAACGCCTTGGTACTGAAATTTCTCTCTAATGTAATCCTAAAATCCAGACAGGAATATAACGGTTAAGCTAAAGTTAGCGTTCTACTACAAAAGCACTGTCATGTCCCGACGACAGTCAACGTCGACTGATTCATCTAAACCATCTATTGCTACAAAACGTCATTTCCGTTAGCCAATGCGAGAACTACACTTCCCAGATTTCCTGCACCTTTCGAGCTTTTTATAAATCTTTAGCCATTCAAACAAGATAATCCACTTAGAATCTGGTGTCCTCTGATGCCTTTTAGACTGCAGAAATTAGTTTTTCTCTTACATGTAAATAGCTACTCATACACATGTAATATTTAGTCAAATTATTCTTTTGATCAATTAATCTTGAGATCAATTAGTGTTGAGAGTTAAAATGTTTTATATTTTAATGGAAAACAATTTTAAAAACAAGTTATCAAAGTACATCTCGATAACAGTAGGCTAATAATAGCAAATAATAGGCTGTGGATAGTAATATGAGATGTTGTTAGCAAAATATCCCATATCATGTACTGAGCATTAGAGATAAATTAACAGTTACTGACATCTTGTGGTATAAGCGAATATCCACAAATGCTTGTGAGGAGACAATATGAGTTTCGTACTTTTAAATGCTCAATTGAGGAGGAATATATTTTTTCATGTAAAGACATTTACGAAATGAAACAATGCATGAAATGAGTCAGCAATGCGAAATTAATAGTTTAGTACCGCATATTTATCTGACAGAATGAGTTTGGTGTGAAATGCTTTCTTCCATAGATGATCTATACCGGATATATTGACTGTGTCCTAGCAACGCCTAGCATTTGTTTACTTCCGCTTCTTTCAGTCCAGATACTGTTACCCCAATATACTTCTAAAGCAATGTTGTACACGCCGAGCAGTTTAGATAGACGACAAAATGATTACTGAAAGGCTCAGTTTTACCTGTGACAGACTAGTGTCCCAACAGCAACTTGCATGTAGTCACGATTACTTTGCTATACCCATGGATGGCAAGAATGTGATGGTTTACAGTTATATGGACTTACAACAGGAGGTACGAACTTGTATGAATGCGTTTAACAAAAAAAAAAAAAAAAAAAAAAAACTCCTAGATTGTCGTTAAAAATAGGTAGCTAGACAGTTGTAACACATTAATAATTTTGCAGAAAACAAAATACAATCATCCTAACATTGATTTGAACATCATCATCTTTCACCAAATGAGAATAATTAAACAGTATGCTTGTTTACAGCCACTGGTGCTAACAGGTCACCACGGGGACATTACAGCCATGGCCTTTGGAAAAGGGAGCAGTCCTGTTCTCCTTTGCTCTGCTTCTGCCGAATATGTTATTGTCTGGGATATTAAGCTGTGCCAGAAGAGAACTCAGGATGGTAAAATAAATGGTTGAGTGTATACAAAAGTGTGGATTTCAGTCATGTAAAACATTTTCTTCATCTGCCAAAGTCACCTCTTTTACTCCTAATAACAGATACACGTATATTTTAATGATTACTTTAACTCCCTAAATGAGCTTTCATGCAATCTTTTAAATCTAGCGGGTCTGTCTTGTACCTAGTTAAAACTGCATGGGTTCTTTATGTCCTTTTGTATTAAATATTTGTTTGCAGGAGAAGCTGCAGCTGGTGTAGTTGTTGGAACTTTATTGGGTGAAGTTGTCCATCTTTCATTCTGTTTTTTCAATGAGCGAGTGGCAGCATGCTCAGGAGCAATGATATACATCCTAAACTCAAAGGTAGCTAATGATGATGTACATTGTACAATTTTTGGTTCAAATAAGCTGGTAGTTTTCAAGTTTACACTTAAGACCTTTCCATACTGTTAGGGTCAAATTGATCTGAACCATAGTGACGATATAAAAATACTGAAAATATTCCATTTGAACAGTATGGAAGGGTTACAGTAAATACAGTACTATTTTTTACTTCATACTGATCCCCATAATGTTTACCTCTTCACATGCTGACAGAAAGATGTATGGCATTGCTTTTGATGATGTTTCAACTGTCATGTTCTACATCAGAGAGAAGAAGTGATCTCTACCTTGACTGGCCACCTGGGATCTTTAACATCAGTGGAATTCTGTTCATGGAGTAAAGACATTCTTGTCAGCACATCAGAGGATCGCACTTTTAAGGTACTTATGCAGTAAAAATGGCATTTTATACATGGATTTACACTTAAATTGATCTTTTTTTTTAGATTTGGGATTTAAAAACCGAAGCCGTTGTCTACCAGTCATTTGTGCTTTCAGGTAAGATACCACTGTTTTTGTTAAAATCAGCTATTATTGATTTGAATGGATCCTCGTTTTTACTTGTACAGTAATACATAGAATTAGGGTGATCTGTTTGAAAAACTATTATCCATGTCTTTTAAAAATGTAAGTTCAAAGAGTCAAAGTCTGTGAGAATGATTGAAAACATGAAATTCCTCAAATCTTTAGCATCCCCACTGCTGAGTGCATTGTTTTTGGAGAAGGGCAGGAACCTTATCATCGGCTCAGGTGATGGACAGGTCAGTAACTGAGCCACTCAGCACTTTAAAAGCACTTAACTGGCATTCAATTGGTTGGCATTCAAAAACCTATTTGTTGTAGGTATGGTGCTTTTCTCTCAGTGATGACTACAAATGCCACCTAGTGACAAAAATGGGCCTTCAGAAGATGGAAAAAAGACTTCAAGGAGCTGTGAGTCATCAGGCAGGTAACGTTACATTAAACAGAGAAGCAACATGAGAGGTTTACACAAAATGTTTTTCATAAATAGATCTGTTACCTTATCTGTTTGCCACCCGGTTAAGTTCTTTTTTACACTTCTTTTGGGACTTGTCTTCTAGGGGTTTCTGAACAGTCATCAGTTGATAAATTGGAGATTTCAAAACCTGTCATCACAATGGCTTCGTATGGCCCATCTACAGACACTGATACGGACCAAGAAAAGTAAGAAGCACGGTTTAGCTGGAGTAATTACAGAAGTCGCAACCTTTTGCCTTGGGGCACACATTCATGAATCCTTAGGGGATGGATATGTTCAAGAACCTTTCATTAGTAACCCTTCTTTAGTCCTAGGAAATTAACATGGAGTACAATTTCAGCATTTGGACTCACTGAGTTGTGGTCATACGCTCCAGATGGATTAATGGATCTGTTTGACTTCAACCGGAGGAAAAGCTGTTTTTCTTTATTTGTGATGGCTGAACTCACCATTCTTACTACAACCATTTTCAACACACAGTTTTGTTGCTATTTTCATAAATGACAAATTAAATGTGATCCAGGAAAATCCTACACATGCAATTTAAACACAGCTGTCCTGGCAAAACAAATACATAAAATTTTTATGATTCCTTATTTTACATCTTTTGCATTATCTTAATGCAAGCAGAAGATTTCAAATTAAACCACTTTTGTCTGAACTGGCGTAACTTTGATCAGACTAATAACTACAGGCTCTGCTCAGGTGTTTTATGTGGGAAAAAATGTAGCTAAATAGAGTATTAATGTGCAACCCTCAGACTTATCCTGCTTATTACTGTCACAGTGGGATTGGTTGAGTCTGCCTAGAGTCTAAAACAGAATAAGTTGTTGTCTATTCTGTCAAATGCAAATAAAATAAAATAACCATTTTTTTTGCCTACCCAACCATTTGACATGTCTACTTTTTTGTGGGCCCTGTAGCCATGAACATATTACATTTTTCCAGAAAAGACAAGTCCAATGCAAGGTCATGCAATTATCACATTAAAACTCCTCACATAATGGTAGTAATGGTCCAATCCCCTGCAGAAGCTCATAGTCAGCATGAAAATAATGATATACTAAAATGTAATTGTCTACAATATCCTAACCTCATCATGGAGCTAAAAGGTGGAAGTGGATAAAAAGCTCCTTTTGCTCTTTGTGGTACTTGTTTCCATCTTCAAAGGTGTAGTTTAGACTACATGAAGTCAAAGGAAACTTGAATAAAATCTATAGTCCTGTGGTGTGTGTGCCTCACCACTCGGTCACGTCAGAACGTTTGTTTGAGTGTGGTTTCTTTGTCTTTTCCCCAAATAATATGGAAATGCTTTAAAGGGAAATCCTATAACTCTGTTTTTCCATATGTTTCTGCATGGGCCCCTGCAGAGACAGCAGCTGGTTTTGTATAGGAGGCTATGATGGTCTTTATGTGGTTGATCTGGCAACGTCAGAGCTCCAAACAGTGTTTTATTTCAAAGGTAAGTTGCATGTGCTATGATTTTTCCACATACTCCATACATATTTTTCCTAAAAACATGTTGACTGGTATAAGACTTTTGGAGAAGGATTTGTTTCAAACATACATTTTCCAAGTGTCCCAATGATATAGTCATGTTTATTTCAGTCAAGCATTAACTCTTTCAGCTATACATAAAATAAGTAAACGTTTTTCCTCCTGAGTGAAGCTGTTGCTTCTCTGGTGCATTTCACAGATACACCTGGACAGGTATTAGTTGTACATTATTACATTTGATATGAACTTAAATAAGATTTGTTTGGTTTAAAAAAACAAGTTTGGTATCTGCTTTTTTGTGTGTTTAATGATCTATTTGAGTAAAATGCAGAGTTTTAGTCCTTTAATAGAACATGTGCTTTGACTGATTCCAGTAGGAAATTAAAAAAATCAATGAATCAATCAATGAATGAATCAATCAATGAATCAATCAATCTATTTGCAATCAAACTTTTGACTAATATTCATGCTTTTATCTAGATAATCCCACCTTGAGCATCAGCTTGGCTGGATCATGGTCAATCTCCTCAAGATGTGATAAATCTGTGGGTAATCTCTCCAAAATATTGATAAATTTACCTGATATGCATAATGAATAAACTGTTCTGTTGCATAGATGGTGGCCCTAGTGAGCTCTTTGTTTACACCATCTGTGGTCTTGCTGGAGTTGTACCTGAGTGACCTGGAGAGGACTGGAGCTTCTCATGGAGGCTTTTCCATTTTTCCAAGGTGAATCTGGATTTACAGGAACATACCGGTATTATATGCTCACTGAGAAAATTAATCAAAGTAAAAAATAATCAAAAAAGAATAGAAACAAAAACAACACCCTAATTACAATGCATGTGTCATGTAAAAACACTTTCCAAATGTCCGAGAACAAGTTACTTGTTAGTATAATAGTGAGCATTGATGTACTTCATTAGCGGTTTAGCTTCTTATAACATTTGCAGTACAATCAGGAAGCATCATTAATCTTAATATTTTGAGCCAAAATGCTCTTTGAAGCATGCAAAAAAAAAGAACCCAGTGTTTTCATGTACTTTTGTTGTGCATAATCTCATATACTGATCATTAGCTGTGCAGACATGAGTATGGTCCATTTTCTGCTTCGTCTCATGGCAAACCATTCATATAGTGAGTTTTCTCATGAGTCAATAGTATAACGGTGCTAATAACGAGAGCCACTTTGAATCTATAATAGTGGAAAATCCTGTTTGCCTTTATTTCCAGTAACGCCAACCTCTGTTTCCCTCTTTTCTGTGTTTTAAGGTCTCCTCGACTGCTTGATTCTCCTCTGAATGCTGACTTTAAGACCGTGGAGGTTAAGCAGCTTAAAAAGAAAGGTCAGCACTTTTGGTTTTGTTTGAACACTCGTTCACTTTTCACTTGTTCTCAAGCACATAAAATAAAATGGGGCTGCGTTGGATTTTAAAATCTAAAGCCTCATATTAGAGTTCACTGACTGGCCCGTTTTGTGTTCTTTCTTAGTTACAAAATAAGATAATTAAGATAATTTCACTTTGCTCTGACATATTCTCATTATCTCTATTCCAGTAGTTGCATTGTGGTAGGAGTGGGCCTTCATTATGGCATTTTAATCACCACAAAAATCAGGTTAATCATATCATTAATAATGCAACACATTTAGATCAATGAGTTCTCTGAGATCAGCCCACTTTCTTGTATTATTGAAAAAGTGAGCATTGTTGTGGTTTTTTGGTGCATTATTAGGATGTAGAAGCTAAAATCTATTTTTCTAAAAATATGCAGAATAGTGAAGTTTACATGTTGCTCTTTCAGAGAGTTAGTGCTGATGAGACCAGTCTATCCACAGCTGGAGCAAAGGGATTTGCCAGTGCCAGACTATGTAGGAGATCTTCTGTTAGAGAAGTGCTGTGTGACTGCAAAAAAACCACAAACATTTACAGGCTTATCCAGCAGCGTCCCCCATGCAGCTCTGAATTCTGTCATATATCTGCAAAACTGTGTACAAATGAAACCAAAAACCCCAGGACTCATGGGAAGGAAAATATTCCGTCACTGTAAATTTACGCCAACTCTGAAGTTTTTCATATATTTCCTATTTTAATATGTTAGTGCAAATTTGATTTCAGTTGTCATGTCACATTGCTATATAATCCAGAGATAGAACAGGACAGCTAACCTTCTGACAAAATGAAAATGAGATGCAGAGTCTTATTGCCTGGGTTACATGCCCAATGCTGTGGATGTAGAGGCATATAACAAAACAAATTACATCCAAGTTGCTCAACCTCACTTATTTTAAATCTAAAATTGTCTCAAATCTGTATAGGTTATGCAGTTTTAGAGCCAGTTTTCTGGTTTAAAACTTCAGTGCACCAATGCATCATGATGGAGGGAAAGAGCAGAAACCACATCATCTCTGGAAATAATGAAGCCATTTCTAAATTCTTTACTATTTATGTTAACATATGCTTTGCTCTTATTCTGTCTTGTCACTGACATTTTTCTAAAATCATGTTTATGTTTGTTTTTGCCACATATGACAACCATCATGTGCCTTACCTGATTTAGTGATTGTCAGGTGTACAGATAACTGTGTTGTATTTTCCTGCAAATGTGGTGGATTTACAGAAACAAAGAGCACCATGTGTATGTCGACTGCTGGGCATGTGGATCCTGATAATATAGTTATAAATATTCCATTAGAATTCTGCAATGACACTAAATGTTACACACTGGGATTTTAAACGGCTCTATTGATTTGAAAAAATGATAAGTTGTACATTTATAGATTCATAGATACATTGCTAATGAGTCCACAGTGTCTTGGAGATATTATGCGTTTGTTGCATGTTTATATTTTAATTTGATTCATTCAAGAGATTCCCAAAATGACTTTTATAAATCATCTAAATCTTACTTAATGCGAGCTTTAAGAGGAGCAGAAAACTGCTAGGATTTTATACAGATTCGACTTAATCTGGAAATTTGTCTGAGACACTTGCTGTGTCTTCAGATGTATCTTATGTCAAGTCAGCGTAAATTATGTAGTTTTTACAACCAAATAAAACTAAATGACCGTTATATATCAGCAGGAGGTCAATAGCGCTGTTGAGAAAGTGATGACACCACCGGCTATTTAGATCTTTATCCCAAAAACTTCATTTTCTATTTTGTTTCCTGTTCTGGGAAAAAGACTTCCAGGCTAAATGTATAAACATCACAGGGAATGCAGCAAGGCGTCCACTTCAGTGTCTATTAAAATGGGACATTTCTTTCTTTAATCTTTAGGAGTCTTGACTCTTTCAGATCATTTAGCATGATTTTGAATCAGGTGGAGTTGCTAAAATCAAAAGTTTTTCTCATTTCATTAATAAATATCCAGTGAAAAAAAAGGCTTTTTTACAAAAAAAAAGTAGCAGCTGTAAAAATAATGGAATATTACCTTCATTGAGGAACCGAAGGATGAACTGCATCCGCACTACTTTTCTTTAAGATGCTTTTTCTTAAACATGTTCAGCTGTAAAATTAAAAACCCAAGCAACATAAAACTGAGTAATATATTTAAGTCAATACCAGTGTGTATTCATACCTGACAATTTTAATGACATTTAATCTCTTTATGTCAAGACAATAAACTTTACCTGTTTTTTTTTCTGCTGCAACTCAACTTCCACAGCAGATATCTGCCCAGAGATTCTGTAACTATTTTCTTTCTTGCAAGTGTTTGACAGAAGAACAGTTTTTGGAAAGCTTTGCACATTTTAATGGCTGTGGAACAAATGAGCTCACTTTTACAGCAAAAGGCCCTGAGAGCAAACACCCACTCTTTGTGGCAGATTTAATGTTAACGTTAACAGCACTATGTGGTCACCTTTTGGTTTTGAATCCTCTTTCTTTTTAAATAAAACCATAAAAGCTTCTGAAACCATGATCAGTAATTATAATATTTTATTAGATTTATTTATTTATTAGTTTTAGAAATAGTATTTTTTCAGCATTTACTAACTTGTAAATGGTTTAGTGTCTTTACTTTTTTCTTTTAAATTTGTAAAAGAAATACTCATAGTTGTACAGCTGTGAGTATCTGCATTTGTCAGTTGGTGTTTTATTGAGTTTTTTATCTTTTGTGCAAAGGAGGAATAAAGGAACAACCTTTGGTTTTTCATTCAAAGGTGAAGTCATCTGGATACACCAGAGCCCCAAGGTAAGAAACCTTTGCAAATACAATCTGATATTCATACAAAATTTGGGCAAAGAGTGAATAAAAAGCACACATTGAGACAGAAATCAAAGTAATTATTAACATTTTTATATAGCTTTTCAAGATGTCATGATGGAAAGGTAAACCAAGAGGAGATTTGTCAGTAAAGCAAAGCTACAACTAGCAATCAACACAAATAAAGATTCAAAAAAGTTGTTTATGGGATTTGAAAAAGCGTTTTTAGTTGGGTTTTGAAGCTGACTGGGTCTGCAGTGTCTCTCATCATGGGAGAGCGATCTAAATGGTCAGGGCGGTGACAGAAAAGGCCCTACGCTCCCACATCCAGGGTCATTAGGGACAATTAGGATGTTGGCAGCAGTGAAGCTCAGCGTACAGTAAAAGTTGTAGGGGAGAAAGATGTCTAAAAGGTAAGAGGGGTCCTGCTTATTGAGCTGTGTGTTATGGAATAGCGAGCCTGTATAGGTGATGTGGTTTCAGGAACAGTTGTGGATGAAGAGGTGGGTGGCAGAGTTTTGAATGTATTGAGGTCTATTGAGGATGTTGGTGGTAGTGCTGAATAGACGATGGTATTACAGTAGCTTAAACAAGATGTAATAAAGATGTGAATTCAGCTATTGGATAAGTGAAAGAAGAATGGAAGTGGACAAGGTATTTGAGAGGTTGTTTTTAATGTTTAATGTGTTGTTTGAAGGTTTTGCTTGTGTAAAAAGTAACTTGGAGGTTCTGGCAGTGGGTGAGGGTAACAGGGTGAACTTCTGAAATCAGAGGTGAGTGAGGCAAGTTGAATATTGATCCCCAGTTTGTTGGGGCAGCTATATACACTATATCCTAGGTTTTCTTGCCCTGGGTAGATGTTACGACCCCTTTTTAAAACTAGTGTTTTTGGGGTCTAACAAAATAAAACCAGAAATAATTTGAGATATAACGTTAATTTATTTACAAAATAATCCAGGTTCCTAACAACTTTACACAAAAAAAAAAGGTGTCCAAAAGTCGGTTATGTCTAACTGGTATATTTACAAAAACAAAAAGAGACTTCTATGAGGTTGTTTAACTTAAACAGTTACAATTAACCCAAAATACTCTCAATAATCAAATTAAAGCCAAACTAAACAATTCAAAATGCTGCTATACAAATGAGAGTTTCTCTCCTCAATTAAACTTAAAAAAAAAAACATAATCATGCATCCAAACAAAGGGGGAATCTAAATTCACTAAACCACTAAGGGTATACTAACATTTTGACCAAAAAGTTCAATAATCAAAGCTTTCCAAATTCAAACAACCAGCACTCTCAATCCCAGAAGCAGACAACATCCAAAAGGACACCACAGTAATGCTCTGTATGTTTTTTTATTTGTAGGATGATTATGTTTTCACCAAAAACCAATGTTGAGAAGATTTCTTTGTCTAAAAAAATTACCAAAAATACGTAAGTAGTCCGTCTTAATGCCATTACTGCTGGAATATGGTGGAAAATTTGAACATCATGCCATAAATAACATTCTTCCGGTCAGAAATTTGCTCCACAGCATTTACCCAGCAGACAGTGCAGCACCCACTGTTCCACGTATTGATCTTACCATCAGCAACAAGCAAGTCTCATGCCTTCAGTATTCAAGTAAGAGATATAATAAAATGATTTGTGTTTATTTCTTTGTTTTGAATTTCTTTTCTACAGGCATTTAGCTAATGCTTTTATCCAGTTTCCTCAAAATAAGTCAGTATGCACTTTTAAAATATATAAATTGGGCAACAGATTATTCTAAATCAAATCACCTCTTGGTAATTAAATTGTTTGCACAGTGACAGTGCATTGCTACTAATAAACAATGAAAATAAAAACAATCAGAAAAAAATGTTGAAATACAACCTTTGCAACATAAACACGTTTTACAATTTTAGGAAAAATATTAGCTCATCTGCAGTTTTTAACTCAGAGTTTCTATCCATTACTATTTTTTAGAGACTTGTTACCACCAAACATTTTATGTTTTCTGTGTTCTGAAGTTAACAAAATAACATTTTCTGCAACTCACTGAATTTTGTTATTGTATATATTTTTACACTCTTTCAACAGTTTTGTAACTGGCTTCGATACTCTCATTAAAATATTATTATCAAACAAAAAGAGCACTGTAAATGAAGAGTAATTGTATAACAAATATGTTGAATATACTTAACTTTGCATTTAGCGGAGACTCAGAGTTCATTCCCAAAACTGAGCTGAAACAATCATTTCTCATTTATTACTGAAATATGTTTAGTTACTTTTCAGGACTAACCGTTTTGTTGTTGACAAAATGCATTCCTTTTAATTTTAAAAGCAGTATTTTGTCATTTTAGTACAAAGAAATTCAATGGAAAATATGTTTCCTTTTTCTCTCCAGGTGATGGAAAACAAGTTCTGTGTGGTCTTGGAGACAGTTTAGTGTTATTATACAAGTCGTCTCTAACTGGGGATCCAACTGTCTACAGAGGTGTGTCGTTAGTTAGTCCACTGTTGTACTATTACTACTAACACTGCCTGTGTTCTCTTTTGTCACTTTTTGTCGACACTGCTTTTTGAAATATGTTATATATAGAGAGTTTGTTTTGTTTAATTCCTTACATTATGGAGGTGCTTTATATATCAATTGCTTGGGCATTCTTTTAATAAGTTACTCAAGTTGAAGAACTTTCAATGATGTTTAAAGTGGAATTTTACAAGAAGAGACATTGTCCTCAGTTTGATTTGATTGCTGGTTTTATTTGGCTTATCTGATTTACCCCTATGTACTTGAAACTGGACCATGGCTGAAGAAAGATAACACACCTATGTGTCACCATAAAAATTGTTAATGAAATTCTTACCATGTAACCCTGCCTAATTATAATCCAATGCAGAAGCTCTTTTTTCACACTAAAAAATTGTTGTGAAAGAAAAAAATAAAGGTTAAAAATAATATCTTAGTGTAGCACTTTTACATAGCTTTTTAAAGCAGTGCTAAAAGCTTATGAGTATTGTCAGTTTTGACACAGTAAACACCAAAAGACAGAAGAAGATGGCCTTTTGCTCAAAACATTTGTCTGAAATTGACGGCTCAAAATTTAGCAGGAGAGACATGGCGACCAATAGGGGGCGGTAGAGCTAAAAGAATAGAGGTTGAGGTGACATGTAGGTCACCATGAGCCACCTTTTTTCAGGCGCCCTGGCTGTCTGAGCAATACCATAAAAGTAAATGTTGCGGCCCACATTGTATTACCAGCTTTATTTCAAGCTTCTCTGTTTGCATGTAGGGCATGACAAGCCAGTGAGCAGCATAAGTTGGAGCCTCAGCAGACAGTGGTGGCTGAGTGCGTCACAAGACTTGTCACTACGGATTTGGACCATTTGCAGCTCAAAGCCTGCTGCAATTATGGTATAAGAAAGAGCTTTTCTTTTTAATCTTTGTTTAGTTTTTTACTGGGCATTCCTTTCAGTATTTAAGTATCTTTACCCTCTCTTCTACTTGCCCAATCTTACGTCTGTACAAGTATAATTTAAACGAAAAATATTAGTGAAATGAGGAGCGGCGTGCATGACATCACACTGTAAGCATGCCTTGGTCCTGGGAAGATATAAACTCAATCTGGTATAGTGGCAAAAAAGAAAAACTGCAGACACTTGCTGCTCTGCTTTTAAGTTGGAAATATATATAAACATATAAATATATATAAATATATTACAAATGTATCAAAAACACTAAAAAGTTAGATGAGTTAACACCCATCTTTTTGGGAACAGCATGGAGGGACTTTTTTAATAATAAAAGTTTGTAGAAGTAATTCCAAAATCTCATTTAAACTTAAAATAAATCAAATATCATTTAAATGCAAGCTGTATTATGATCTCCTTAAGAAAGTAAAGTCCATCCATTATCTACCGCTTCGTCCCTAACGGGGTCGCGGGGGGGCTGGAGCCTAGAAAGTAAAGTATTATTTATTATTATTCCTTTAATACTTTCCTTTATAGTTCAGGCCAATGTCTTAGATATTTTCTTATATTTAACTTTTTTTTTTCTTTTCTCTACTTCCAGGAGGATGACATGTTCTCCAAAACTATCCGGGGTGCTCAGTTTTATTACCTTGACAAGTTTGTACTCCTGGCATCTGGATCTTCTCTATACCTTTACCTTTACAAAGTGGACAGCACCTGTGATGACATTAAAACGTAATTTCTAGTAATTCCCTTGACAAATAATAAGCTTGGAATGTATTTTTGGAGCACATGTCAACTTTTGTGTGTGTGTGTGTGTATAGTAATTCCTGTGCAGTTTCAGTGGGATATTACTTGACATATCTTTATGATATTATATCAATCTAAATATTAATTTTATTCACAGCTGAGAACCTTTGTCCAAGCAGGAAGATCAAGTGATCTGAATGTTTTTGTTCTTATAATAATAAAGTTTCAAACCACTTTTTTTTTATATTTACATTAAGATTCAGTTATTGTAATAACAATAGATAAAAAGACTAATAATAAAAAATCAGTTGAAAAACATGTCACCTCTTTGTTAGTAAAAATTACCTTTAACTGCTACCACAGATATTTCTGACACTTCTTAATAGGCTAATTGTTCTGCTGCATGTTGAAACTGTCAGGACTTGTTCGAGAGGCCAGGGAAATCCCAGTAAAGGGCATGGAGATGTGTGTTCCTTAGTCATGTTGATCCATTTGCATTTTCTGGGTTGAATTGCTTAAACTGTCAAAAAAAACTAACAAACACATTTTTACTAGATTGCCCCTTATAGTTATATAGATAAGGCAAGTACAGATATTTATTACGTTAACATTTGATTTAAATACTGTATATTGTCTGGAAGGTGATGCAGCTGTTTATTATTCTAGATATAAGCAACGGAGTGTCATCAAACCAACTGGCTGTTTCACAGCATCATCCAAAGAAATCACAGCCTTGTCTGCTGCCAACGATTTCCTGTCCTGTATCCTTTTTCGTCTTGTTAACGTTCCAGCAGAAGTGGTGTAGACAAAGCTGACAAAGAGAAACTCTCCTTTTTGCTTAAAGCGTCTGGCTCCATGTAAACCAACTTCCATGTAAACCACAACAATCTCATAAAGTCTCAACATGTTGCCTCGGGACTTCCACTGCTGCTTTTACCCGTAAAGCATTTAGGTGTCTTTAATTCATTAGGAATGTCTGCATTCCAGCCCCCTGTTAGCCTTTACAGTGCGTTTACTTTCCAATAAATCCACCAAACGGAGATGTGATGGAACGAGTTAGCTCCTGTCAAGAATGATTTTGCAGCTATTTGCTTTCCAGGCAAAGGTTATGTGAATATACACACTGTATGTGGTGATAGGTTTTCCTGTACATTTAAGTTTACTACAATTTTTTTCTTTGGTCTGAAGTGTGTCGTATAGATTTAGATTTTATTTAAAAGACGTGCCAAATATGTTCATTCATTCAGCAACTCAACTTTTACAGATGAATGGTAAAAACAGCCCACACAAAAGCAAATTTATAAATGTAGTTTTCTCAGCAATACAGTTGTTGTGGTTCTGCAACCTGAAGAAAATAACCAAGTTAATAAATTGTCATTAAGTTAAACAGTAATAATGTTTTTCAACAATTTTTTCTCTTCCAAAGGCTGTTCTTCAGACATGAACGGTCCCAGAAAGGTGAAATAAAGTCAGTGTAACTATTCTTACCAGCTTTTCACAGATATTGTTCTGGTGTGTGGTTCAGATCGATCCATTCAAGTAATGGACATGAACAAAGGTGCAGTTGCCTCAGTGATTCCTGATGCCCACAGCAGACCCATCCACTGCCTCACACAGAACAAGGCGAGTCTACTTAAATCTCCTTCATTAAAATGTTTGAATTTAAATTTAAAAAATTGAATTCACATATTATATAATAATTTTATATTTGCATAACGGCATGACAATATTCAACTATACACAATGAGAAGTCGTGTAAAGTACAAACAAAAGATCATTTAAGATTTTAATGCAGGGAATTCAAAGGTTACAGCCTAGGATTTCACTTAAAGGAGCATAATGTGTAAGCAAAGTTTAGCAAAATATTCTTAATTAAATTATTAAAAAGAAATATTATAAAATAAGAAATTTATATATTGTCAAATATGAACAGTATTATGTCTGCTAGGCAATGATTGTACAGTGTAATGCTAAGCTTAAGACGTATTTTTTAATAAAGCTTTTAAATATTTTTTTCAGGGCTATAATTGTTTTAATTTATTTCAAGGTAATATTTTTTTACTAATTTAATTTTATTTATGATATTTAATGTTCTTAGATTAACATATTATCTCAAAATGTTTTTTACAATATCTTTGTTTTTATTTTCAATGTTTTATTCCATTATTTCTTATTTTACCTTGGCGTTTTTATTTTTCAAAATAGCTCCCCGATTAAGTTAATAACAGCAAGAATTGTGCTTTTGAGACATAACTTTTTGTATAAATGTTCTGTTGTCTTATTATTTGTATGTCTGAAAATTATAATTTACTTTGTGGGTTTTTGATTTTTTTTTTTTTTTTTTTTTTTGCATTTTAGCTATAAAACACTTTAGTAGGAAGTCGTCAGACCACAGAAAATAATGTGAAGACAACATGAGATGGATTTCAATCACTAAAAACATCCTTTCTTAGTAATGGTCTCACAATTGGGACTGCAACAGAAGATTTGAGTGACTGATTTTTTACTCTGATGGAAACAAGCATCTTTCTCAAAACATTACTTTTATTCAAATGATGTAAAAGTGGATAAAGATTTACCTACAGTATGAGATTTTATCATCTGTGTTTTCCTTTAAAGTTCTGAAAATGTTTCACCTTTAGGAAGTTAACAACTAAACTTTCCCCATTTAGCAAAGTACCTACTTGCCTTGGCATCAACCGATAGTGAGACCCTCTTCTTCCACCTCAATCTTGAACTCTCTGCTTCTTCGCAGATGACAGAACTATTTACAGTATATAAGACTTTGGTTCTTTGTAAATAACATAAGGTAGATTGTTTTGAGTTAATGAGGGGGCTGGTTTGTGGAATAAATGAGAGAGATCATAAAATGTTTTTGATATTCAAAAGTTTCCATGAGAGTCAGACAGAATGTGTCATCAACAGTATCATTCATCTTTAGGTTCTTGCTGTACCAGGATTATGACTGGCATTGAGGATGGGAGGAAGCCTTTCATTCTGGATGATGGTCTTGGAGTAATGCTGTTCCATAATACAGTTTGTGTTCATACAGCTTTACTCCAATATCCATCCCAGGCTCATGTGGACCCAGGCAGTTGTTGTCTTAACAAATCAACAGTAGTGCTGCCAGTATGGACATTACGGTTCTATTGCATTTCAATTTACAGTGAAATTACAGTCTGTTTTTCTGTCATAAGAACATCATACTGCTTTGTAAAAGTTACACACATTTATTTTCATCATAATAAGGATGGAAATGATAATCCATCATAGATCTTTACGTAAGTAATTTGGAATACAAAGAAGTGTGGATTTGTTTGGGAGGAAAGCTTGGACTCAGCGACCCTTGACTTCTGTGTGTTTACCTCTGTAAAGTTGATGCTTGAGCCAGCCTGGATTAGCTGGATATGCTGTTGCTACTAGCATGGATTAAATGCATTAACCCATTCAGCTGAGCTTGACTCTTCCACACAGCTGACTATATTCCCTTTGCCCAGATGTGCCTGTTCTTTGTCACGTCAGCTTTTGTGTGCCATACACAGTGGAAAGCCTGTGGTGTGTTGTTTCAGCTTGGCTGTTTCATCAATGAGGTGTTCCCTGCATAAGTGCCTGAGGGCCTTTGAATGCTGTAGGGTTAGTAACTGCGGATCAGAAGGATTGCCCCTGCCTGGACGCTGCACACATAACATCAAACTTCCCTCCCCTTATTGCTTTGTCGTCCAGAGACAGTCCAAATATCAAGAACTGCTGCCTGAAAAGCCACTAGTCCTACTTGAATTTTCCATCATCTCCTCTGAAAAATCCACCTGGAACTCATCAGACCAGAGGACTTCTCGGAAAATGGAACTGGAAATGCCCTCTCAGACTCTCATTTTATACTCTTTATGGAAATCTAAACAAAAAAACACACCGACTCCGCATTCCCTCGCTCACACATTTACCTAAATCATCTGCTAACTTGGTTTGGAAGACATACATGGAATTTATGTGTATATTAAGTGGAAACTCAACATTTGCAGTTGGAGCAAAAATGTGGCACATAAATAATAGGAAATGACACAAATAAAACTTTTTGATTTAATTTAATATTTATTTATTTATGCATCATAGTGTTTACATTGTTTTTAATGTGATTATGCAGTTTGCAAAACTACTTGGATTGCAATTCTGTCTCTTAAAGACATGTCATTAAAAGAACTAACACAACTTTTAATCAAACATTGCCCCCTGAGCATCCTGGCCAGTTTTAGTGTCAGTGGAATAAAAGTCCCAGGACGACATGAGTAAGACCCCCAAAATGGCCAACTTCCTGGTTGGTTTGGTAATTGATTGCCCCACTATGTAGAACAAATGTATCACATTTTATAAAGATTGTTGAAATGCAGTTTTCAGGATGTTACCAAAGGCAATTCTCTTTTGCTATTTTCCCCTTTAAAATATTCCAAATATTTTCAGATTTGTTTGAAGGGTTCACAAAATCTAGTGCATGATCAGTCTCCCAAAATGCAATTTATTCTGACAAAGGATAAAAATAAACACAATAGATGCAATAGGTGTTCACCCTACCTTCGGCGCTTGGATCTACATTATTTAGCACCCTGCTTTTCTTTACATTTAATTTGATTTTCTAGCATTATTTGATAGAGAGTTCTAATAATATTAAAGCTGGTTTTCTAACCATCCCAGTAAGTATTGTGACTTAAAAACCTTGTTTATTGTTCATGTTTTACAGGGTTCCATTTTTAGCACACAGGCTCCAGAAACCTACAATCTCTTCCTCACCAGTGCAGTCACAGATGGTGTGAAGATTTGGGACCTTCGTAATTTAAGGTTTGTATAAAGATATAAGAATTGCTACACATTATGGGTTCCATATAAAGTCATAAATAGTTTGCTGATGGATCTCTGCAAATCATTTCAGATTTAAATTTGTCATCCTGCAAAAAATCTACCTGAAAGGTTGAAGTTGGAGGTATCTTGGGGTCTTTTGAAAATCTTTGCTAAATCAACCATAATGTGGAATTAAACGTGCCAGTGCATTGATAGACAGTTGTTGTGCAGTACAGTGTCATAAGCAAAATGAAGCTGTCACAAAAATGTTATAAAGTGGGTTTTTGGCCCCCTGGATGCTTTGCAAGGCTAGCGCAGAGATATTATCCTTCCAGCTGTCAATCAATCTCCTCCCACAGGGATGTATCTTGACATTTCACCTGGGAGACGTCCAGGAGGCATCCTAACCAGATGCCTCTTCCGGCTCCTCTCGATGTGAGGGATCAGCACCTCTATTCTGAAGCTTGGAACATACTCCACGAGAAGCGAGAACTGAGTTCTTGTTCTTGAGGTCGCAAGAACAAAAAAAACCGTTCTTGTTCGGCATGGCATTCATACTTCACAAGAAGT
>JBAMIG010000017.1:9859528-9880217 GCA_037177335.1 Kiunga ballochi | reverse complement strand
ATATATACAAATACTTGTGTGCGTGTATGTGTGTGTGTTCGAATTGTACAAAGATCAGACATTGGGAGAGAGAGACCTCACCATGTCTGATATATATGGTTAAAATCTTTACACCTTAAACATTTTTTCCACACCTCAGATAAGCCGGAGTTCCCAACAGTCTTTACAAGGTAAAGCTGAGAAGGCTTGTGTGCTGTCTGAAGGACAATAAATGTTTCTGCTTGCTGGCTTGCCCATCTACAATGCCCCAGATGCATTGTGTAAGGCCTTGTGTTCAAGGACCTGAGATCTTCTGCAAAGGGCTGCACAGTGGAAAATGAGCCTGCCTTTTTTCACACACATGCTTTTTTTATGCTCTAATTGCACATTTTGTTTCTGCATCCTGCCACTTTTTACTGAAACGTGTCACAGTTTAGTTTCTGAATGTGCACTCAATGGAGATATCTTTTCTTTTGGCAGATAACTGAATCAAGTTTGGCTGGAAAACATCAGTGGGCAAAAGACAAGAAACACCCTAAGTAAACATAACATCACTGCAGAAGCCATTTCTACTCAAAAAGGACTTTGCATTCACTCAGTACTTTGCATTGATCCATTGACAAGACAATGTATCAGGGCAGATTCACTTTTCTTGGTGATGTGCACACATTTCCCATGCTAAGAGGAAAAACCCGATGACATTGAACCTGTTTTAAAAAGCTTCTGCAGAATATCTGATTATAACTAGTGACTAATAAGTCATTGTGCAACCACTTACATGCTGTATGTGATTCCCTACACTTTCCTACTCGTTGAGATTTCCTAATGTCCCGTTTACTCGTCTGTTAAGCACAACAACTTCTTTCTCTGACCAACATAAATTGTAATCCAAACTTTATCATTTTGTACGTCACAATTTCTCCTAATTCTTCTCATTCTGAATGTGTTTTAAATGGAGCGCTTGGGTGAATAATTTCAACAGTGCCAAAGATGTTTATACTAAGTCTGTACTATAATTTCTTTTGTAAATTATTTAAGCTCCACCTGTTCTTTGTTTGCATTTTTTTTTTGCTAGTTTGTAAATAATTTATTTATTTGTTTACACTGACGCATATAACTGAATATCACAAACGTCAAGATAACGCATTATGGTACTGCAGGATTATTAATGTTGTGGACTTCCTTTACTTGTTAGTTTTTCTAATCTTCCATAAGAACTGTGGTGAAAAGTTGCTGAAGAAGTTACTACATCTGCAAACACAGCGGATGTTTATGAAGGTGACAGAGCTCATTGTGTTTGAGTTTCAGAGGAATATATCAGTTTAGTGATGGTGTAATACCTCTGACAGTCCCTATTCTGTCTGTAAGACATTAGCAAGGGTCATTCATCTAAAATGGCTGCTACTCTTTTTGTTTTTTCCTGATCCTGAGTGAATCCAGGGTGCACCAAATGAATCAACCTGAGAAAATGAGGTTCATTTGTAAGTTTGTCTGTGTCAAAGCCACAAAAATTAGATGCAATGAAACATTTTATGCAAATACTTTTTACTTCATATGTTAGATGCAAGTATCAGTAATGGATGTTGGGAAACTTTGCAGTGTTGGTGGAAAGGCTTCTAGATAAAGATCTCTGTTGACTTAGTGTGACTGTACAAAAAGAAAATGATCATCAGTCTGTACATCAGTCACAGTCTTCCGCTTGGTTTCCATCTTGTTCATTGTCTTGAATGTTTACCATTCACAAAATGTAAATGTTTTTGGAAACACATTTTATACAGACATTGTTGGAAGATTGTTCTGTTTCATAAATAAAACACTTCTACATCATTTCCTTAATTATGTGCATAACAAATGAAGCACCACTGAGATTGTATGACCATTACTGTCATAGTAGGCTACTTGAGTTTATTTTTTAAATTATTACACAGTTTCATACATACCTCCGTTAACTGGTTGTGTTATGTTCACGTAAATATACAGGACACATGTCCTATGCTAAATGGATACTAAACTAGCAATGCAATCAACTGTTTTGCTAGCATGCTGTTTTAGTTCAGTGAGTAATTTTCCTCTTGCAAGAAGCTCAAGCGAGACCATCTGCTGAAACCTATCCTGCAAGTTTAGGAAGTTCCCTGTTCCTGCAGACCTGAATCACATCAATGCATCGACAGTTTTGGGTAGAACTTGACCAGATGTTGAAGAGAGCTATTTAATTTGAACCAGGTGTAATCAAGGAAATATCTAAAACTTGAAGGGCTGTGGCCTTCAAGAACCAGAGCTGGACACCCATCTTATCACTGGGGGCCATGCCTATTAAATCTTTAGCAACCTTCCAAACTGACTGATTAAATGGGAGCCAAGTTTGATGGTTGAACTGTATGCAACAACAATAACAAAAAGTTGTTACATGGTTATTTGATGTCAAGAAATTGTCAGTTTTAGCCATTTTTATTCCTTTGGGGTTTTATCAGCCAGTGCATGATCATGTAAAAAGATTTTTTTGTCCATCTGACCAAAGATGTGTGCCGAGAAGCCCTCAAATTGATTTTGAATTCATGAGTTTGAGTCAGGTGTGTTGGAAAGGAACATGTGTAAGAAATACAGGGCAGTGAATTGAGAAACATTAAAAGGTGGCCATAAAATAATACATTCATTTTCTCAGTTTCAAAACATGAAACTTTGTAAAAATCAAAACAGATTCTTGTAACTGCAATAAGCAACAGAACAGATCTATAAATTCAGCCACACATAGGGAGAAACAGGTTAGCTGAAAAAGAGTCCAGTAACGTGTTCAAAAACAGGCAGAATTTATGTACTGAACTGAATCAATGGGCAAGGCTCGGTTGTCAAGAAACAAAGCGTGGGCCAGGGTCCAGGTATCCAGAGAGGCAAGAGAGGTCCGCTGTGGGTTAGAAGAGCAATTCAGGACATGTGCTGCAGGAAACCTTAAAAACCATAAAATGATGCTGGACTTACAACTGAGAGCAAAGAATTGTTGATCAGAGCGAAAAAGACTGGAAAGAATTCAAGTAGTACTAGAGCCGGTGAAACCAGGAAGCCATCAGCTAAACCCAGGTGGGCTGAATAAGGCTGATGAGCACAAACCCTGCAGGACTGGAATGGGTCCATGGCAGTAACAGCTCCCTAACAGCAAAACATCTGGAGCACCCTTCCCACTGGTCCCATTTGAAACTGATCTCTTTTCTGTGCAACTGTAAGTCATCTAAAACTTTTCTTTTTTGGAGCAAGCAAAAACTTATCTTCAGTGTCTCTTTTCCCACTATTAACTCAACCAAATGTAGCTAAAGATGCTCAAATCTTTAAACTAGTAGGCTCGTCCTTTGGCTCTTGAATGTAATGCAAGCATAAAAGCATATAGATATGGCTACACATGCTGAACAGCTGAGAAAATCCATAATAATGTACAATGAAATACATTTCTAAAAAGGTATGGTCAGGGACTGATAAGTTATTTGAATGTTTATATAAAAGTCCCAAAATTTGTCTGTAACATATAGTTAGATGATTAGCTGAAGTCAAACAGGAAATTCTGGGGGACTGTTTTCAGGATCTGTTGGATTAATGTTGGTTAATGCCAGTGGCTGTGTTTCAATCGGCGCACTAACACTACTTTGTGCACTATATTTAAGTGCAAAGTGAGTTTACCCCAGTGTTTCTCAATTCCAGTACTCAGGCTCCCCTGCTCTGCATGTTTTAGGGCAACCCTTAAATAACACACCTGAATTCAATAAATGGCTCGTTAACAAGCTGCAAAGAATGTCATGAGCAGGTTAATGGATTTGAGTCAGGTGTGTTGGGTAGAAACATGTATAAGACATGCAGGGCAGGGGGCCTGAGGACCAGAATTGAGAAACACTGGTTTACACTGACATTAAGACAAAAAGTCATGAGTACAAGGATGAAATTCGCCAAGAATCCAATATAAAACAATGGACACTTTGCGCACTAAACCGATGCTATTTTGCTGATGGAGCGGATATAGAAATGCTGGACTTTTAAAATACTGGCGGCAAACAATATTGCGGCGGAAGTTAATTTATTCTGTTGAGCTTAAAAATGATTTAATTACGGACTAAAGAATACCTCGGCTTGTTATGCATTTAATTTTGCGCAAGCAATAACTCATGGATCTGATCACTCAATTAAGACTGCGGTATAGTTAGCATACAAAAATGTTAGCAGTTTTTAGCTGTGTAGTAGACAAAAAATTATACTTTTAACAAAATAATGTGACTTACTGTCACTAGCGGTAAGTGGCCAACGTTCAGTATTTCATTTGAGACAGCACTTACCTACGATAGTGTGCACTACAGAAAAAAGGGTGCAGTGCGCACCTCCCACTAATTCCAGTGCACTATGGAATTGAGACACAGCCTAGATTATTGACAAATTTTAGGGCAGCATCCGGGTACTTTCAGTGAACTGACTTTTTGCCTAAATGCCAGTGTTAAAGCACTACACATATCAATATAGTGCACGAAGTAGTATTAGTGCACTGATTGATGCACAGCCAGAGTCTTTTAATAGGATCATATTTCACTCACCAAGACTAATGTGTTTTCAGTAGTTATTGGTCTGTGGTGAAGAAGTGGTTAGGGATTTTTTTTTTTAATCTTTTTTGACATTTTGACTCTCAAAACCATCCATTTTTTTTTATGTTTTATTGATGGTTTTAAATCCTACAATATTATTTTTTTCTTTCTTATGCACTGAAACTATAACGCTGATTTGCAGTTTCCTGGAAAATTTTGCTTCCCATCAAACTTTTTAGAAAATCACTGAATACCTTTGCAAAGTCGAATAGGAAAGTTAAATTATCCTTTCAGAGGTTATGTTTGGAATTGCAGAAATACTGTGGTTCAGAAAGAAGAAGTGAGTTTGTGAGTGTGTCACTAAATAGAAAAGAGTGTGAAGGGGTTAACAACATGATGTTGGTGAGGCCAGGAAAAAATGTGCTATTAGGAAAAAGGGATGATGTGAAACTTTGTTCTTGTAGCTGTGTCAGAGATAATTGGGTTGAGGTTCCTGGAATCTTCCACATGGCACACAGCAAAGATTTGCTATATGAGTCTGGCATTGGCAGCTGGTTTCAAGCCCAGAGCACGTTCCATGGTGGTTCAAAAAACTCTGCCAGAGGATGTCAATGTGTGACATGGTAAACCAGCTTTTTCTGCTGAGGCAAGCAGCAAACATTTTCAAAGGGTGAATAATCTATTGCAAGCTGGTTGAAATGGACCAAAAATGGAGAAAAGAGTAAAGTAGAATTATGACCAGATTTTAAACACACCCACCTTGAATAGGTTGTTGTTTAAGCTGTATTTAACATGAGGATGTGGAAATTAACCTTGTCACCGGGTTGTTGGTTTGAGCTGCATAGAAAGAAAGGCAGAAATCAGATGTTAGGAGTGGATTAAAAATAAACTGCTCTGAATGTGATGCCTGCCTTTTTATTTGATTCATTGTAAAATATCAGGTTGGGTTGCTCCAACCTAACTCCCATTTTCAGTTTTCCTGTTATATAAAATGATCATACTATTTAGTGTTGTAATGAACATGCCAAAGAATGCCAACCAATCAAATCAATCTTGGATTACAGTGAGTGGGCTCAATACAGAACCAAGTTCTACCGACTACAGCTTGGGATGTCCAAATGGACTTTTTCTACTGTGAGCTTAGAAATAACCAGTTCAAATATAGCCCACTTACCACACTTGGTGTAATCCTTGTAAAAAAATGTTATTTCAGTTTTTTTTTGTTTAGTTCTTGTCTTTTAACTAGACCCTAAATGTTATATTAACACATATTTCTAGAGTCTTGTTATAGGGATGACTAATTGCTGAGTAATATTCCATTAAAACGTTAACAAGTGAATAAAATGCATAAATAAATGTCACATTTTTATTATAAAACCACATTGTAGCCTTCTGCAAGGATCCTTTGTTTTCCCTGCTTCCCAGAATCCAAGTGAATTTATGTTTCCCAATGGCTTCATTTAAAAATAAAAAAATAAACTTTTGCTGACTAAAGAAGTTGCAGAGGGCAACTGTGCAGTGAAAGAAATGTGTCTGTCATCTGAAATAAATCCATTTATCTCAGAGGAAAAGCTGTTCTAGTTATTGGGAAAATATTCGTACTCTTTCTCTTTGCCAGGCATGGGAGCACACACAATGCTCCCTGAAAGTAGAGGAGTACAATACAAAGGCTGAAAGCTGTCTTTGGGCTTCAGATGTTTAAAATCACTGATATATAAGAGTCAGTGGAAGTAACGACAATCATTTTAAGTGGTCAGGACATAAGAATGATATTTTTTTCCACAAAGCTGTTGTCATCACCTTTCTACACCTTTTTTTGTGTCAATTCACCTGTGTTGAAATGGGAACAGATGCATTGGGTCACGTTAAATCAGCCTGGCCCGGCTGTAACCTTGCACAAAACAAAGCCAGAGAGTGAGATAGCTGAAGCATGCTCTTTAAAGTTTGATTTATCATACTTCCAAAAGTATACTAAGTTCAAATACAGACCTCATGTCTTCCAAAGAACAAAGAAATCCAAATATATGTATCCCAACTTCCCTTGATGTTGGCTTTGCGTGATTATTCAGGAGACAGTCCTTGTGGAAGCACGATGTGAGGAAATCTGAAAGAATAAAATGTACCTGAGCGAGACACTGTGTCCACCTGCAGGGGCCCGCATTTTTAAAATCACCAGCAGGCTGAGCAGCATCTAAGTTTCACTGAATTTATTTGCTAAATAATCTTTGAAATGCAAAAGATTGTGACAGATTCATAAGTTCCAGCTGCAAAGCAGATGTTTTGCTTTGCCATGCTTGGTCATGAGTGTTACAGTTGTCCACGGGAGGCATATACAAAAAAGTCCAAGCTTTTGGCAAATGAAAATGCAGCTACACAGTCCAGACATCCCATGATGTGCCAACTCCACCTGAAATAACAGTAAGTGCAAATCCGTTTGTTTGGGGATTTCTTTAAGACCTGTTTGCTGAGAATTCATGGATTGTGACCGGAAAATTAACCAAACTATGCATTACGCAGTTGTTTGTTTTCAATTTGATTTATCAAAGTCAAAAGAAAGTCATGTTTAAGTAACTAAATTTCATAATATAACTGTAATAATTGTTGAAAGTGTTTACCAAATCAACTTGAATGGGTCAAAGCTTTTAGACCTAATTGCACTGGAAATAATAAAAAAAAAAGAGTTACCTAACCAATACCCTATAGACTCTATCCCTCCATTTTCATATATTTACTTAGTTTTGTGCAGAATTGGGGATGCTTGAGCTTATCACAGCAGCCAAAAGCGAGAGGCACCATGCTAGCTGGACAGGTAACCAATCTACGTCAGGGCTGCCACAGGGACAAACAAACACTCATTCAAACAAATACTCAAACATACACAAACAGGTATGTTTTGGGACAGTTGGAAGGAAGGGAATAAACTCATTTGCATATAGAGAATATTTAAACTCCAAACAGAAAAGCCAAATAACCAATGACCATGTCTTTATAAGGTCACAGTGCTATTGCATTATTGAAAGCACATTTTTATTCTACATAAGCAGGATAGTATGTGATATAGCTCTTCAGGCCTTAATGACTAAAGCAGCTTTTTACCTTGTTCAGCTTTGCTTTATGTAATTTTCTATATTTCTTTTTCTGGTGTTTTTAAAATAAAGTTAGATTTCTCATAAATATTTTAAAATCAAATTGACAATACCTGACTTGTTTGATTACCTAAGTAACTTTTTGCCATTTTACTTTCTTCTTTTATAAAATATTTCACCTACAATATAACTATAATACAGTCATAGACTAAATGTGAGCTTTAAAATAATAAGACTGTTCTATTGTCCTATAAGCAATCATTGATGAACGGCATGTTGTGGCATGTTGTGACTTGAAAAGATACGCGGTAACCTTCAGCTATGCCTAAACATAAGAAATCAGCCATTTAATCAGCCCTCGGTAAACAGATGTTCAGAACAGGAACCATAAAGCATTATATTTATTTAACATAAAGATTTAGAGTCTTAATGAATTATAATTGTTGGAACCTGAACAGCATTTGAGTTTGTATTTGAGAGCTTTTTCGGTGGCAGGCAGCTTTTTATACATGTCAATGTAAATGAGCGGTCCTTTGCATTAACATATGCTATACATGTATCATGCAAGACCGTCTGGCAAGTTAGAAGATGATGGCAGCCCCTGCCTCATCTGCTCTTTCTGAACGGGTCTATAGCGCTACAAGCTCCCCTCTGACCCATCAGAAGTGGAAACAAGGGATCGCACCATATCCTTTTACATCTCTGATGGGGTTTTCAGTCTTGTTGTGCGCTGCTGTAATGGAACATTCACTTGTGAAAATGCTCATGGCAAGCTGTTTGAAGACAGATCTTCTTTCCTCCCTTTCTTTTTCTTTTCTTTTTCCTTTTGTCAAGGTTCAACAACTCAACGTTTTCCATATATCGTGCCAAAGTAGTTTTCATTTAAATATTTTTAGATGTGCAGAGAGGATACAGTTATGATTTTTTACACATTTGCAGTATTTATTTATTATATAAAATGACCTCATCTACCTCATGTGATTATTTTGTAATATTTGAAAATGATTATTTTCAAAACTAGTTCTGGCAAAAAAGATAATAGAAAAATAATGTTATTAGGATCAACACTGAAAAGAGTTGATGACACACATATGGCTAAAATGTTCTAATCTAATCTGGAAACTGCTGCTGAAGCTTTCAATGCAAAGATATTATAGCCTAAATAAAAGAAAATACACAATAACATTTTATTGCATTCCTTAGATTTAATAAGCATGTGTGCATGTATCAACGATGACCCGTTTAAGGGAAATATTCTTCCCTCGTTCCAGTTTTCTCCCTTGACTAAGAACATTCCAGCAATCATCATCACTACACCCCCACAATGATGCCGCTGATATTAGGATTATTATGGAGGCAGACAGAGTTCCTCGCTCCCAGTACCACAGTATCACAAAAATACACACCATGAGAAAGACCGTCAGGTCACACATGGTAATGTTTTTCAAATGTTTTCAATTTTGCTTTGTTGTATTTCTTGATGATGATGATGATGATGGATAAAAACCAAATGACCAGTTACTGAATCCACAAAGACCAAAAATGAACTGTCACTTAATAATATTTTCACCGGGGAAGTGTATTTCTCAAGTGTTCAAGTGGTATTGAAAGCCACTTTAGACAATACGAGTGCAGTCACTGTGTAGTACACATAACTGGTGTTTGTGTTTTACCAACTGGTAATCAGGACACCCAAAGCCTTGAGCTATTTCCACTAAAACTATCTGGCATTTCAAATTCCTTTAAAGTTCCCGGCAATGTGGAAAGTGGAAACATATTGATATTTGGCACAAAAAGAAAACTATTTTTATAGTTTGAACTGAATCATTATGATTTTTTTTGTTCTTTTTAAGGTCCAGCTGAACCAGCCAGTCAAAACAGAACAGTTCATCAATAATACATCTTTAACCCATTTCTGCAGTGCACTTTTAAGAACTTAACCTGTGTGAAAATGTGGAATTTATTCGGATATGTTTTGTGTTTTAAGTTTTTTTTTTTTTTTACAAGCCTTGATGAAAAATTCTAAAGCATGAAAAAGAGACGTCAACATGAATCAAGCCATGTTTGCTTTATGACTATTTGCATCACTTTGTCAATGATCTATACAAGATTGGATCAGCTGAAGGAGTGCTTGGCTGTGTCTGGTGAGCAGAGCTGATCCAGTGAAGCTCTGCTCATCATCAATGGCCAGCAGGAAGACATTGATGGGCAGCTGCACCTGAATAGACATACTGCCGCATTACACATCAGCCTTAGCTTTACACCAGCTTAGTGAGTGTTCTCCTCCTGTCCATGACTTGGAAAATGTTGATGCATAAATGACTTAAAAATTCAAAATGGCACCACCTCTGTTACTTTCCAATATGTAAGGACTTCCAAGATAAACTTTCGAATTCCATATGGATGCTTCCCAGAAAAATATACTAGTATGGCTTGGATGCTTTCCCAGATGCTGTTCACATTTAACCATCATTATTTTTACTAAGATTCAAAAGATGTGCTAGTTTTAAATGGAGCAGGCAAAAGTTTCCAAAGAAATGCAGAAACTTTGCAAACAGCCCCAAGACCACAGATATGCTCATCCTGACACAGCAACAGGAGGTCCAAAGCGGATGACACAAGTCCAGCATGGACTCAACTCAGGACACTGAATGCAACGTTGTTCTACGTCAACCCAACCCAAGCATTTCTACATGAGAGAAGCCTGAATGGTGCATCACATTTTCAATCAGCTGCACTCCAGAGGTATTTAATTCGTTTTTTCAACAATGTTCATTATAACATGGCATTTGAAAGGATGTTGTGAGAGGGAGTGTCTACTGTGTTGTAAAATGTTCCCATTGATCTCTCAGATATGAAGACAATCTTGTGACTGCAGGAGAGTTTTACCTCAGAGGGTCTATGAAGGCCTTGTACTCTAGCAGGTACAAGCAAGCTGAAAGAACCAGAGGAAACTAGACTATAAATGTGAGGTTGGCTAAATTACCACCTGGTCAGACACAAAGACATTAAACATTGCTTTTAAAACTTCGGGTAGCTTTTATCACCTACATAAGTATTCTGGTCACATCACAACTTTTTGAAATACATCATTTCGTCATGTTTGTCATTTTTATTAAAAATGTCTTAAATATAAAGTGTACACCATTTCTGACAATGACAAATAGGTTGCTCGTGACGACAAACAAAGTCTATTTCCTATGTCTGGCATGAGTTTTTAGTGGTTGGGTTATCTTTCTCTGCTCTCACAAGGTTGTTTTGCGCCACAGGATGCAGCTGTTTTCACCAGAAAAGCTCTAAAATATCACTGTTTTTGCTGTTTACTGTCAATAAACTGCTTCCTTAACACAAGGGATACAAATTCAATCTGAGATTACAAACCTACACCAAGGTTAAATACAGAAAAAATACAGATTCCCACTGGGATCACAGGTAGCGCCCCAACACAGATTAACTTTCCATATTAATACAACTATACATTTATATATATTTTCCATATTACCAAATAAATAATTCACACTATCCACTTAAGCTACGAGGTGGAAGTAATGCAATACTGGTAAATGAGTTCTTTGAGTATGATTTGCCCACTGCAGGCAGTACATCTACCAGCAGAATCCTGCAGAAATAGGAAAGTGGTGAAGGCTTATTTCACCACTATAAACACTTCTTTTAGTACACTTTAGGACTTGTGATGGAAATTCATTATTTTGCACACAGGGAAATCACTACTGCACCACTTGCAAGCCCAGTATCAACATGTTGTCACTCTGTACATGATGCTGAAACATTATGACAGTGACACTGACACAGAAACTGCCATGCTGTTGAAAGGTGATCGGGATTTAGCATGGTCTGTTGTGGTTCCTGTCTGAGTTCAACATCATGGACAATAAATTCCTTTCTCTTTAAGCATGATTTTCCATCCATTGAATAGATGTAGTTGTGTGTAGCCTCTTGCTTTGTTTTAAAGTAATCCCTGCAGTCTTTATGTGTTAGCTTTTTTTCTCTTCTAGCTCAGTAGGAAATAACACACCTTACTGCTCTACTGGTTGGTAAATGTTTAATTCAGTTTATCTGGAGGCTTTGTGGTGTAAAATAAAAAAAAGGTGTTTTCTCTTTAGTTTCTGGAAGTTAGCAGAAGGATATATCAAGATATTTCCATTGGATACATTACTGCTACTATTGCACATGTGCACTCAGTGTTCTGCTTGTGACCCCATGTTGAATCACTTTCTCATTCCTGAGCATTAATACTCCAAATCTGACATCTGCCATAGGAGACAGGAGTAAAAGTTGAAGAAGAGGTCAGGTAACTGCATATCCACTCAATGTTTTAGTCTTCTTCACCTTGATGATGGCCTAACTTCAAATAAGCTCATTCATGCTGGGATTTTTGCCACTTGCTTGAGGCCCCGTGCATGAAACTCCAGAGAGCAGCAGAGCAGGTGTCTACAAAAACCTCCCAGAGTTTCACTGACTGTCAGATGCATGTATGTTTTTGCAGGGCTCACGGTTACTTTGTTACAGAGCAGAATCCCTGATGAAACAAGCATAGCATGCATCAGGATCTCATTATACTGGCTTAGTGCGCATATACACTATGTCAAATAAAGTTTAGGCCCAAAGCTATGTTGTCACTTTTTCTGATTCATATTTTTTCCCTATATGTCCAAATGCTCACTTCATGAGTTCAGAAAATGTGAGCACAATGTCTTATTTGATGACATTCCAGCATGCAGCCATTAAGAATTACTTGATCAAAAGCACCCTGTTGACTAAATCCTGCCCAAAACCTGAGCAAATGCACCATTTTCCAGGACTTTTTTTTTATGATTTATTGAAAACATTTGTTTAACTTGATGTCATACATGCACTTGGAATTCAAAACATGGCTTCACACTTTACCTATCACTTAACCTTCATACATGTTGTTCAGCCCTGTTATGTTCTAATGAAAATATATTTTCGGTGTTAGTATAAAAGACATGAACGAAGGCCGAAAAGGAAAAAGCCCAAGGCCTCGGAGGGTATGGTGAAAAACATCTGCCAACAGAACTATTACCATAAAGAGTTGAGGGAGGGGCTGAATGAGTGTCAATTTGTCAAAGCCCTTCACAGTCAAGTGACGCAGAATGGCTCGTAAATCACACTCATGCAGCAATTTCACTTAATCCTCAGCGCATTCTTTAGTTCAGCATGTTCATCCAAATCACCCCTGTGTTGCTGAGCCAAAACTATAGCTCGTCCTGGCTGAAAGATGTCAGCTTTGGCCAGCTGAACCAACCTGATGAAGGAAAAAATGTCAGCTGCAGCCACTAATTTTTTTTTCAGGAATAGCTTTTTTCCCCTTTTAAAAGAAGTGCAGTTTAACAAATAACCCTAAAAACAATCACAGGGCGACAAGCGAAGGAATTATAAAATAAAAGAGGATGCTTTGGTGCGTGACAAAGAAGAATGTAGTCCACTTTACTACATCTGGTATTTGGTTTGATCAAGCAGGAAGCTTTTTTAAATCATTGTCATGGCCTTTCTGTTTGATTTAACTTTGGGTAATAAATAAAACTGGGAGAATTTTATGCAACAATTGTCAGGAGTTGCACTCACATTCATGACCCTGCACTGCTCTTACATGGTATGCAGTTACCATAAATGGGCAATTGAAGATCATCTTTAATGGTAAAACACAACTTATTAAATGGAAAAGGTCATGTTTTGGAAAAGGAAGACAAGAACTGAATTATTTTCCTATAATAAAAATGGTTTGATAAAAAGTCTGTGAAATGAGAGTCATCTTTTTCTCAGATGCTTTGTTTGGGTTGGGAGGCACTCTGACCGTTGCAATATTCAGCTTAACAACAAATTTCCTTCTGGATGTTTTCATGCTGATTTCATGCTGAAAAATAAGCATTTGAAGTGTGTAAAAAGGTTCATTTTACTGTTTCCCTTCAAAAGGAATATTATGGTTTAGGGAAACTCTGTTAGGATACAAAGCAGACCAAAATGTTACAGTACAACTTGATGCACATTTGATTATAGTTCTGTAAATTTCTTATCATCCATGGGTTCTGAGTTTAGCTCACTGTAAGGTTAGAGTTTAAAGGGGACAAACTTAGAAAACAAGCGTTTAAGTTTAGTGCCGTTACAGGATATAACAAGACCCCGTTTGGGAATAAGCGGTAGAAAATGGATGGATGGATGGATGTCATCCTCCTTTAAGTAACATCACCAAAATGCAGCGCTGCACATCCCACAAGCCATCTTTAAATAAAAAACAATAGTGATGTTTATCAGACACTGTTCTTTAAGGTGATCCCACAACATGATGCTGTGCTTCACAGTTGGAGGAGTCTTCATCAGTTTGCAAACTTTAATGTAACTAAAAAATGTATAATCAATTTTCCACCAGACAATAAGATCTTTTCCCAGACCTTTCCTTGCTGAGCAGCTTTATTTCTAGCTGTTAGGCTTTGTTTACTCCATTTCCTGTTAGTTTGAGATTTATTTGAATTTTTCAGACCCAAACAGTACAATGAGGTCTCACAGTGTTCAATTCTTCTGCCCCATTGTGGTGACTGCAGGGGTAGGAATGTGGCTTCCAAGGATAAACCAGACTTGAGCAATTGCACTTTTTTTAAAAAAGAAATTGGCTTATTTATTTTTTTCCCATGACATCAAGCAAAATGGCACTGTGTGAGAATCCACCAGTTTTAGATCAACCCATGTCAGTTAATCCAGTGGAAACTCTTTGAGGCGTGGTGTCATTTTCTAGAATTTTCCAAGCTTTTTAAGGCTTTTCCAATTAACTTCATAATAAACATAAACTTCTAATCACCCCCAGTTGTAATATTTTTGTGATTTAAAGTAAATAATCAGTCCATAAAAATAAAGCAACCACCCTGAATTACTTCAGCATAAACTGTTGATTAAAAATGTTGAAGATGTTTAAAATATAGTTGTATTAAGTTCAGTCTAACAGTAAAACCTGTGGCTAAAACTGCATGAAAGTTGACTTTGGCTGTTCAAAAGAATTGAACTGTTTTTGTTAAAATACTCTTCTTGGTGCAACACAGCTTTAAACGTCATCACTACTGCAACCACCTACAAACTGCACATGATCCCTTGAGCCTCTACACACTCCTTGTGCTTGCTATTTAAATAGTAGGACTTCCTTTTCAGTGTATGTTTTGACTTCACACACCGTCTCACTGTAAAAGGAAGAGGCTGAAGCATTTTGGAACCTGTAAAAGAGAGTTTTGGAAACACTTCTCAGAAATCCCCGAGGTAAAATAATCACTTTGTGGCTGTCTTTTGATTAGTCTCCAGTTTATAATAAATACATGAATAAATAAATAAATCAGCAGTATTGTTTGGTTTGGAATGGAGTATTAAAGAAAACTATCAAATTTGGCCAACCAGAAAATGTGTGTGGACTCAATAAAATATTCCAAATGTGATATTTATTGATTCAAGTGAAGAATCCACTTTTCAGTAGGGCTAGGAGGGTTTTTTTTCTCCTTTAGTACATGTTTAGTGCATCTTTATTTCCCTCTGGTGTCTGGAAGAGGAAAAGCTTCAGAATACTTTGTGTCATTCAAAGCCTGTTTCACTAATTATAAAATCTACTTGCTGCTGCAGAATTTAATGTAATCCTGCCCATACAGATGAGTTTTTACTGTTATTTATTTATTTATTTTAATAAAGTAAAATATTTCTATCAGTGGATGGACATTAATGTCAACTTGTCTTATTATGTACTAAATTATATTAACTAAATTACTGCATAAAAATAACATAAAAATGGGCTCTAAGAAAATATACAACGAGTGCATTTTCATGTAATAATGATTTATAGTTAGAAGTGTGAAGAAAAATATTAAACTAGCATTAAAGAAATTGTAAAGAATTAGCCGGATTTAACCACGTTTTTTTTAAATAAACTAATTTGTTTAAGGTCTGTTGGGAATAAGAAGCAACATTTCATATTGTTTTGCTTGTAGTCACAATTTAAATTAGCCGACTTAATGTGTAATTATCTAAAAAAAAACTAAATAAGGTGTAGATAACTACAAATGGGCTATGTTTTATGAGACAGGGAGTACAGATAAGAGAAGGCAGCAAAAAGCAGATAAAAGAATGGATTGAGGGCAGCAGAAAGGGGTTGGTGTAAAATATCATTTGTTCCCATCTTAATTAGTCACTTGACATGTGCAATGAAGTAAAGAGTGTCTATCGTCCAATTTTTCTTTAGTTGAATTGGATTCAAATGTGAAACGAATTATTTGAGGAAGTAGTTAATAAAACCTACCCTAATTACCCACCCTCTTGTACAATATAGACAGAATAAATGAAAATAACCTAGGCCTATATGGGCCCCATTTCTTTATAAATTGATCTCATATTTATGGTAAGCTTTCAGAGGCTGGAGAAGCCTGGCCACTACAATTTAACTCATTGCTGAGTTTAAATACATAATGTGTAGTGTATATATATATATCCTATTTGTAGTTTTTCAAATCACTGTGACTAAAAACTCCAAAGTCAGCCAATGTTTGTCTTATACTACTTTTAAAATTCATACGATTGTCTGCATATACAGCACGTTGCCAGCAGGGGGCGTTGTTCGCTAAGCTGTAGTGATAATTGTCAGCTTTGCAACTTTATGAATAATAATAATCTTTCCAACTTCGTGATTGTTTTTTTTTTTTTTGTTTGTTTTGTTTTTTTTTTCATTCCACTTAGATGAAGAAATGAGGAAGTAAATACAACTGCGCATGTCTTTACGTCTCACATTTTATATTCCAAATGACACACCTCTGGTTTGACGTAATCATGATTTCCTTTTAAGGAAGAGCGGAAACACGGAGAGGGCGGAAGATGGTGAAGATGTCTTACTCTGCCTAATATTATGGCATCATTGATGACCAAAGGGTAGTTCGGATATTGTCATATGCAATTACAATTAACAATAGTGTTTAAATGTCTTTTTTTAAATTACTCCACATTTAAACTAAACTCAACCCTTTTCGGAAATAGAAGCGTATTACGCTTCTAATGCCTTGTATTTGTAATAACTTTTACCATAGTGACAGATACTCACAACTGCTAAACATTGCATTAAACACATTTGGTTTCCCAGAGCTGGGCTATTTTTCATTCACTGGCTCTAAATGATGTCCATGAAGCGCCCTGAAGTGACATTGTTGTAAAGTGGTAATATAAAAATACATTTTAATTAAATTTAATGAATCCTTCTACTGTTTGTGCACATTTATTCTTTGCAGAAACTACCTGAACAGCCGAAAGACCACTCTGTCTGAATAGACGATCTTTGTAAGGGTTGCCTGCTTGTGTTCTGGAAGATGGAGAAGTCTCTCTCTCTCTCTCTCTCTCTCTCTCTCTCTCTCTCTCTCTCTCCCCCCCCCCCCCTCTCTCTCTCTCTATCCTTTCTCTACGTACTCATTCAGAAACGTCTTCATCCTCCAGTACTGGCGTGGTTGTCAGATGGGTGTGGCTGCTTATGGTGGGGAAGTGAACTGAACCGCATAAACTGAATGAATCATGACTAAATTCTGAATTGGAACTTCTCGAACTTTATTATTGCATTTCATATAAGTATTCTGTACTTGTGTCTTTTTGGCATTCTTAGTGGGCTGAAAGCAATTTTCCTGGAGCACAAATAAACAGCTCAAGGTAAGTCTGAAGGTGAGAAGTGACAAAGTGAGAATAGAGAATCTGTATTTAAAGTGTGCTTGTTTATTATGGCTTGTTACATAATTAAATAACTGTGAGAAGTTAACTAAACCACACGTTTGATTTAAAAAATAGGAAAAGATGCTAATTACGTTTTTTTTTTTGGGCTGTGCTAAACAGTAATAATCACTTTAACTTGTACTTTCACTTTTAAGAAGACATGCATAACATGCATCCACAGAAATCCATAATACATGCATGCTGGGTTAATAGCTATGGTTAAAATGACTGTTTATCTTATGTAAGTCACTTTGGATAAAAGTATCTGCCAAAGGACTGTAGAATAGAATAGAATAGAATAGAATAGAACAGAATAGAATAGAATAGAATAGAATATAATAGAATAAATAATGTTACCAAACCAGTGTAGTTCTGTATTGACCAGGGAGTAGGCAAAAAGGTCATGTGTATGCTGAAGAGCAAACATCTGCCCTGTAATTGGCTGTTTGTACACAGCTCAGCTCAAAGCCTCCATTTATTGGCTAAAACAAGAAAGACTTTATCAAAGAAATCCTTTATGGCCTGAGTGCTGGCAGTACACATATCATTACAGCCCAGAGCTACACCAGAGGATACATTTGTTTAAAAGAACTTTAGGATGCTTTCTGTATGAATGTATTCATTAATCAATTTATTTATTCATTTTAGAAAAGAATGGGGTTCCTACAGCTGCTGAAATCTCAATTTTTGTGCCACCTGATCATATGCTACGTGTTCTTGGTGAGCGGTCTTATTATCAACCTGTTGCAGTTCTGTACTTTACCTCTGTGGCTGGTCAGTAAGCAGTTGGCCCGCAAGATCAACATCCGATTTGCCTACTGCATCGCTAGTCGTAAGTACTCACCATGCTCCCCGCCACATAGGATTCTGTTATCTGTTTTTATTATGTTTCTTCAGCAACTGGAAAGAAAAAGGTACAGGCAGAAATAAAGTTGCAATAATAAGGTCCAGGATTTAAACTCTGCTGCTTTTACTTAGTTAAATGATCAGTCTACATAAAGGTTAATCATACTAGACTTTGTTTACGTGCATTTGTAAATGTCCATATGTCTTAATTTACTGCTCTGCTGCCATGCAGACGCTTCCTGCTTTGCTCTCTCTCTCTTATACTGCCATTTTCCAGTTTTTTCCTTCTTTTTCTGCTTTTCTTGCATTTAGTGGCAAGAATTGTAGGGAAAAAAAACTACAGGTCACCTTCTAAACACTGGAATAATATTTTTGAGACACATTTTTACTGTTTGTCTTTGGAGCACTAGTGGAACGTCTCCCAACCCTGCAACAGCGAGCTGCACTGAATGTGAGCAACTCTCTCTGAGCATCAAAGAGCTTGAAGAGAGGATTAAAACACTAAAAGGAATTCATAGGAATGAGGACTTTATTGACTCCTTTTCAGTGTTGGTAATCGTCCAAAGTCATCAACTCCAGCCAGAACCTGGTCTGATGTTCATGGCAAAGGTAAATCCAGCAGAAAATGTAAAGCTCCAGCACTCGCTCTACCACCTGCCACCTCACTCCACAACAGATATGATGTGTTGAACCAAAATAACGAATGTGATCCAAAGATCAAAGAGAAATATCCACAAAACTCAGCCGAGGGGAAAACTTAGGACAGAGAAACCTTCTACATCCAGGGGGACGAGAGATGTCATCAACAGCTCCACTCAAAAAGAAACAATCATTCTTATTGGAGACTCGATAACACAGCATGTGAGAATGGCAAAGACAGAAAATATCACTGTTTCTGAAACATTATGAGTAATCAGCAAGTCAAACAAGATACAGGAATGGTCAGACAAGGCCAAGTCAGTGACTGAAACAGAGGAAATATCAACACCTTTAGAAATAACCAGGTTCAGAATGTGACCTTGAACGTGTGTCGGCTCTTTTTCATGTTGTTGCAAACCAAACATGTCCAATAGAGAAGAAAATTCCTTGGTATTATCATCTGATACGTCAATGTGAATGTTAAAATCCACAGTTAAGATAAAATGGTTAAAATCTGTGGTGATAACTGACAATAAGTCAGAAAATCCCTCAACAAAACATGTACAGTGTCTTGGAGCTCTGTAGATGATTAGAAACTGGATTTTAGGAACAACCTTCAGAATAAAACTAAGATTTTGAAAAAGTAAAATCACCAAATAAAATCTCTTTACACTGGAATAAATCTCTGTAAGGCAGCTTCTCCTCCTCCTTTCCTCCCGGTTTGGCATTAATTCATAAAACTAAATTGTGGGGGAGCTGTAAGAACAGCAGCATTGTAACCTCTGTTAACCATGTTTTCGTTAGAAACAGAAAATCTAAACTGAGAAATAATGAAATCATTAACTAACAGTGACTTGTTGGACAGAGATCTGATATTAAGTAAAGCTTTACAGAGTTTGCACTGGTCTCTCCTGTATGCTGGGTGCTACATGGTTCAGTTAACAGATTAGATCAATTCCTCACACAGGTCGACTGATTTTTATTATTTCTTTTTGCGACTAACAAAGAAATCCTGCTGGGTCCCAGCTTGTTCTGAGCACAGCTGTCTGTAGTAACCCTACTACAGCAGGGACCCTGAATGCATCATGGCATGCTATCTTTGTTTTGGACAGTGCTGCTGCTTTGTGAGCATCCTGCACATCCTCCTGTGCTCTGCTCTGATCTAAGACTGGATGGAGGTGGAGGAGGAGGAGGGGGAACTACAGTTCTTGTGACATTTGGACACATCCAAGGAATTGTGTCAGCCAGATCTGTAGTAGGCTCCACATCCAATGTATTCCCATGTATAAAGATATGAATTAGTCAGTTTGAGGGCTCACCAGCAGGAGCTGAAAAGGAGTCAGTATAGTCTTCATTCTTATGAATTCCTTTTAGTGTTTTAATCCTCTCCTCAAGCTGTCTGATGCTCAGAGAGTTGCTCACATTCAGTGCAGCCCGGTGATGCAGGCTTGGGAGACATACCACTAGGGCTCCGAAGACAAACAGTAAAAATGGGTCAAAAATATTATTCCAATGTTTAGAAAGTGACCAGTAGTTCTTTTTTCTCAAAATCATTGCCAGTAAATATAAGAAAAGCAGAAAAAGAAGGAAAAATAGGAAAATACCATCATAAGAGAGAGAGCAAAGCAGGAACTAGGTCAAACAACTTGAGACTCTGGCTCCTAAAACTACCAATCAAGTGTGTAACCTTGGCGTGCTGATGGACTCAGATGTGACTTTCAGCATCAAAGCTGTGACTAAGAAGCTTTTTTACCACCAGAAACATCAACAGGATTAAAGGTTTAGTCTCCCAGAAAGACCAGGAGAAACTCATCCATGCATTTATCTCCAGCA
>JBAMIG010000017.1:9842273-9857125 GCA_037177335.1 Kiunga ballochi | reverse complement strand
ACATGTGATTGTGGGTGTGCGTGTATCAGGTGTGCACGCCAAGCCATTCAGTCCACGTCCAACCATCTCCATGGCAATGGAGCGACCTTTGATGTGTTTTTGGCTCCTGCATTAACTAAGTTCATAAAAAGCTCCTTGCAAGCTGTGATCATTTTAAGGCAGTTACTGTCATGATGTTTTTGTTTTTAGTTTTTGTCTAATCAAGTGCCTTAAAATGACTAAATGAATAACCAAAGGCAAAAAAATCAGAAGGCTTTAAGAAGTCACCAAAAGGTCTTTTGGAAAGTTGTTTCCTCAATATACAATGTAATTAAGAAATTGAGGTTGGGGAGATGAAGACATCGCTCCGACTTGTGCTTTATTGTTGCTACAGAAAGTTAATTCCTGTTTTACTGCTAAAAATTCTCAGGAAGACTTGACAGGGTGTGGACTGTTGCTGTTCTTCATTGCTGCAACCCTTGCTAACCTGCCCGGCCCTTGGAAGCTTTCCAAGTATACAATTATAAATCAACCCATTCTGTGCTGGACACCTTTGCAATATTAAAGATTACCGTGCTTTCATACTTAACTAAAGTTTGTTTGAACCGAAAAGTTGCAGAATTTAACAAAAGGAAAAAAGAAAACTTCCATAGTTGCAAAGTGTGAGGTGGGTCATGTTCCAGTCAGTGACACGGTTGATTTATTGATAAAGTGAAGAAATTATTCAAGTTAAAAGTAAAATCCATATGATGACAATATGTTTCAGAAGGACAGGAAACATCACCTTTTGCAGGAAGAACAGTAATGAGTACTGACTTCTTAGCTGGCAAAATAACATTTAGTCAAAAAGTTCAGTTTATATTTCACATTTAAACATTTTGCACAAAATCTTTCTGCTTAATTCTCAGGATCTTATTTTTTTTATTCAGAATTCCCGTGACATGTTTAATTTGTGTTTGCATTGATGTGTGTGCAGGATACCTTTCAGGCACATTATGCACAGACAGGGACATTTCCCGGCCCTACAGTGAGCCCTCCACGTCAACCATGGTCCCTGATCAACTGGCTGTTCTGGTCCTGCGTGGCCCTCTACCCTCTAGGCCTACTTCTTATGCAGCTGATCAGCTCTGGATCAATGCTTGCCATCACCACATTAGTGGTTGCCTTTTCTGCAGGTTGGTTTTTACATATTTTCATAATAAGGTTCGAACGATCAGCTATCAAATTTAATCAGCTACTTTCTGTCCAAATGTTCCACAAAGCCGCAGACTTGACAACTCTAACGTAAGTCCATTTTTATTTGGAAAATCTGATGTCTTAGCCTTGGAAGCAAGTTCATTACAGCATTCAGGCATGGTTTAGTCAGCTATTCATCCATCTGAACCGAGAGAAATGGTCTTTCGAACAGCATAGGCTCATGAAGAGCATGTCGCTGTCTCCACAATAAATAAGTGCCCGTGTGTTGGTGTTTGGATGACAAACCTGAAGATGCTAGCTGACGCTGAAAAGAGCTTTGCTATGACAATGCCAGGAGGTTGATGGAAGTATTTGTCACATTTTTACCAAATTTTGAGACTTGTTGCAAATTCAACCACACCACCAACTTTTTAAGATATAATCCTTAAACATTTTCCCTCAATTTCCTTTTACAAAACCTCTCACTTGCTTAAATAATATTCTAAATACCTTTTCTTTCATAGCTTCAGTGGCAGTTCGTTGGATGATTGGCCAGACTGAGATTGGCAGAAGCTCAAATTACGGGAATAAGGAAGTTCCTCTAAACAACAACTAAGGAGATTTGAATTCATTGGAGTTGCTGCGGGCACAGCTGCTAAACATAATCTGCTGGTCCAACAGGATTTACCAGATCCAACAAGTCCAGATCTGCTTCAAAGCATAGCTCAAATAGGGCAGAGTCATCTAAATGCTATGGTGCGGGAGCTGACTGCAATGAGCAGCACAATGGTTTAAAAATACAATGTTTTTCTTTTATCACATTGAGAATAACTGAGTACAGCTGAAGTAATTTACCCAAGCAAAAGATGGACTACTCATTTGACTCTACTGCATAAAATAAAATAAAAAATCCCTTTAGCTTCTTGTGTGCATGTAAGTTGTTTATATACTATGAGCATGAGATGATTGTGTGAAGCAGAAAACTGAATAAATGTCTTATGGAATAATTACCAATAAGTCTGTATGAGTTGGGAACACATTGAAAAGCTTTATTAGCATGAGACAAGTAAATAAAAGAAAAGCATAGTAGTCATGATAATGACATGTACGAGCATACTGAGAAGTACAATGACACTCGTGTTGTTTTTTATGGAGTATGGTGATATTTTATGGTATATTTCAGAAGCAAAAGTCTCTTTTTTTCTTTTTTACTCAAATTTATTTATTTCTCTTCTCTCATTAACTTTCAATCTGTACAAGATCCTTAAAAGTTTGTGACAGTGAAACAAACTGGGAAACACTGATTAGATTTCAACATTTCCTGTATGCTTGGTGTTCAATCATTCAACCAGTAATGACAATCATTACAGGTTGCAAAAAGTGGGATGTTGGAGTGGCTGGAATAAATTTATTGAGGACAACAATATTCACCATACTCTTTAACATCTTTTACTCCTCTCTACTTTTATGCCTATCTATGCTGGGAATCCCCTACCAGTGGATAATACGTGTTCACACATCTCTCTCTACACAAACGGTAGGGTGGCTAGTCTCCCCACATCTTCCTCATCTGGCTTCTCTCTGCCTCAGTCCAGTGGGGGGTGCTGGACTTCTGTAAACAGCTTTTTTTCTCCACAGCCTGTCTATATTGGTTGTGAGACTATATATAATATATTTATCAGCTGATGGTTGCCAATGTGCTCCTGTATGTTGCAGGAGGAGTCAACATCAGCTGAATTAAACCATTAAAAACACAGGATCAGTTGGGAGGGGGTGGAGGTGGACTCTGGAGGCAGAGCATAAAATTCTGTCCCAAGTTTCAACTCATCATGTGCACAGCAACACATCCGCTACTGTCGTCTTACAGAGGAGGAGCAACAGCCTCTTATCTTCATTGTTCCACAGACAAACTGAGGAAGTTCTTTGTGCATTAGGCCTACACAACTCTGACAGGGCAGGGTGAGGGAGGAGGGGTGGGTGTGATGTCATCCATCAGTCACAGTCAGCAGTGGTAAAGGAGGTTTTTTTTATTATCTGAAATGTAAAGATTGATTATGAAGGATTATTAAGTTTCACTTTAGTGACATTTGAAAATCTATTTGATTTTTAGCAACTTTGTTTTCTTATATTTAGTATGATTGTTTGTTTGGCGTGCTTTAGTGTCCGAGATTTCCCCCAGTCCCTGCTATCTCCTGGGTTTACCCCGGGGTGGGGTGGCTGAGGTCCTTGTTCTGGGATGGCTGCTGGTTACCCTGGTCTCGGGTGGTCCTGGTCTGCCTTTGCTTTTGGGTGGAGGGGGTCGTCTAACCCTGATCACCTTTCTGTGAGCACTTTTCACCCCATATATTCTGCATGACAAAATATACATATACAACATATGTAAATTATCTTAAATAAATATACATTCAAAGTAAACAATAAAGAGTTCTGATTACCAAGAGGATCTCTGTACACATGAAGATCATCTTGATAAAGCAAATTTGGTAAAAAATAATACAGCAGCCAGACCCTCATTCTGCTGGTTTAATGCTAGGCAAGTTTAACAAAATAAATAAAAAAAAGGTTTTATCTAGTCACCAGTTCTGCAGTTTAAAGTCACTTTTAACCAGCATTATGAAAGCATAGGATGTTTTCAGGAACCTGCAGATAAATTTGACATTTATGGCATTAGTTATTTGGGGTAGTACTTTTGTAAACCAACATCTTTGGGGGTCCTAAGACATGGAAACCAAATTAATGGCCACTGTTGTTAGGCCACTGATCCAGTTCGTTATATTTTTAGGAGAGAAATGTTTACAGATATCATCACATGTACGTCAGAGGTACAGGCGGTGGAAGCACCTCTTCTGTAGATCTCACAAATTGACGCTCAAATTTTTTTTTGTTTGCCAGTCTGCACTTCTGAGTTCATCATTAAAACATTCAGGGCTAAGTTGATGTCACACCTTAGGAAAACAGCAGGTCTGAGCTGGTTTGTCTGAATGTCTTTTCCCTCAGTTGGGTGTGTGTCATGATTCTCTGACACATATTAAGCAAAAGAAATGTGGGGAAAAAAAATCAGACATTTCCACAGAAAGGTGAAATTTCTCAGTTTTTAGTATCTGATACGTTACATTTTATAGGGAATAAATCATGATTTATGAGATTTGCACATCAATGCATTTGGTTTTAATTAACATTTTACAGTGTCCCAGATTTTTGTACATTTTGGTTGTATGTGAACATGAACATGTTGTACACACTGAGCTTTAAATTATAAACGATGCATAAAATTAGAATAACTGTGGAATAAGGACATGTGGCACATAAATACTTTGAATGCTGCAAGACAAGAAAAGATGCCTCTTTTATAAAAATGATTGGTTTATTAATATTGTTTGTACATAGCAAACACTGTAAGAGCAGCAGAGGACCAGAAGTTGTGGCATGTGTGTGTGTGTGTTAGGTTGTGTGGATGTTTAGCGCTGGGCAGCAGAGGCCCTGTTTCTCCGCTTTGTTGGCTACACTCCAGTCAAATGGACCATTTTTTACTGGTGACCAGTGGGTTTGAACTGGGCTCCAGCTCGACGGTTGCTCCACAACACAGAGAACACATGAAACAGTCCTTCCTTGAACCTGTGCTTCCTGGACGACAACCGATGTGAACATTTTGGATGGCATTTGTTTCATAAAGGTAAACCAGCGCTTCCTTCCATTCGTTGAGGCATGCCACACCTTTTGCAGCCTCAAAGGGTGGGTGAAATTAGACTCACCCTTCCTCATCTCAACTGTCCCCTTCGGTAAACAGTTTTAAAAGTGCTATTGATGCCCCCCCTCCCCCTTCCCGCTCTCCCGTTTGTTAAAAGCAGAGTATTCCTCAATGCCTTTTCAGAGGTTCACCAGTGAGAACAAATAAATGTGGCAATAGTTACTTTAACTTTACAATATTGTTTATACATGAATTAAAGCAAAATCCATTCTTACAGTATGTACAGTCCCTCCCCAGCCCGTGAATACATAAAGACAACAATTCAATAATAGATAAATCCAGTTGTCCTCTGAAATGATATTGTATTATTTCCTCAGTTTAAATCCATGTGCCTTCAGTCATTCTCCCTCTCCTCCATGTCCACAGTTTGTTTTCTTTTGCGTGTACAGTAGTGCTTTAGTGTGTAAACATAAAAGCCAAAGAGGTGGTGTCGTTCACTCTTCATCTGTGCAAACCTGAAACACACAAGAGGCAGCAGTTTCTGTCAGGCTGGACAACCAGATGAAAACTAAGAAACTTAACTTGAGAGTCAAACTTTGACATGAAAAATGAGTTAAAAAGAAAAAAAGGGACGCTCACCTTGACAAACGGGTGGTCCAGCAGCATGCTGGCTGTCCAGCGACGTTTAGGTTCACTCTCCAGGCAGTGATAGAGGAAATCCTTCCCCTCTGTGCTCAACTTCTCAGGGATGGGCGGCTTATGGCCCATGCCCACCTTGTACATAATTTGAAAGTTGTGCTCATACTCATGCCAGGGCCTCTGCAGATCAAATTAAAGACAAAACAGTGAGTTGTTTCCAGGAAGGAAAGGGTTAGGGAAGCATAAACTGGACACATTCAGGCATAGCAACTTTCAGAAATCTTCACGAGGACCATAACTACAACTACTCCAGCTGGAGGTTCTGCAGACGTCAACAAGCACACTGGTTGAAACTTTTAGCCATTCTAACTTTACAAAAAGATGCTAATCTGGATTACAGTTTGTCTCACTTTAACAAAAGAAAGCCTGAATACCATTCTACACATCTAAAAGGTTGTTTTATTGAACTGCTTTCTAATCTGATCACCTCTTACCTTTCCAGTCACCATCTCAATGAGGACACAGCCCAAACTCCAGATATCTGCTGCTCTCCCATGACCTTCCCCCTTTGCTCTTGTGATGACTTCTGGTGCCATGTATGCTGGAAAATTTGGGTTTAAACAAAAGTTACAACCCAAGAAAGCATTATTCTTATTTACAAGAATGGTTTTAATATGGAATGGAAGCAAAAGAGCAGGGTATATGTTTATATTGAGGAAGGAAAATGGAAGGTATGCTTCTAAGAGACCACAGCAGAAGGTGAAGCTTCGCTTAAACATTCATCAGCAAGACAAACAGGTGGAATATGAAATGTCCTCAGGGGTAGTGAATGCAACTCTGAAATGGGATGCAACTTTTTACCTGCTGTTCCTAGTGTGCTGTTCACCTCCCCAGGCATGGTGTGAGTGTTGTTCCTCAGTTTGACTGAGCAGCCAAAATCTCCCAGCTTAATCAACCCTGATGATGTCAGGAAGATGTTTGCTCCTGTTACAAACAGAAATGTCACATTAACTAAAATCACATGGAATTTACAGTATGTCTGATTATAAAACAGAAAACAAAGAGTTTCCAACACAAACCCTTGATATCACGGTGAACAATGCCGTGTTCATGGAGGACATTGATGGCCGTAGTGATCTGTTTACTGTAAAGCCTGATGACGTGTTCCTGGAGCCCTAATCTGGACACCTCCTCCAGAGTGCCCTCATCGCAGTACTCCATGAAGATGTACATCTCTTCCTGTAGGTGAGTAAATAAAGCCTTACGCCAAGCCGCTTCACTTTGCAGCACATGTAACTCGATCTATCTTACCCGATGGAGCTCCACTCCAAAGTATCGCACCAGATTTGGGTGTTTGATGCCTTCAAATATTTTAAGCTCATCTGCAGTTTCCTTAATGGTTTTATGATCGTTTGGCTGGAATCGGATCTACAGCACAAACAAAGAGAAGCATCTTTTAGGACCGTTTATTGGAAATCTAGTGAATTACTTTGACTGGACTACAAACCTCCTTCATTGCCATTAGTTCTCCAGTGTCAACATTGATGCAGGTGTACACCTTCCCATACTGGCCCTCACCTGATAGAAAACAAGCATGACATCACTCCCTGCACAGATGTGTTTAATACGGCTCATTGTCACCGTGTTGTCATACCTATCTTGTTGCCCCTCTGCCACTTGAAAGTCACCTTTCTGAGTCCAACATGCATGACGTTGTCATATGACTTGGGTGTGTGACACACTTGACCAATAATGTTGCGCTGCTTCATCACAGCGTATCGTTTCTCCTCGAATCTGCGAATGGAGCAGCGGACAGCCTCCAAAGGGCTTTGCCTTGCTGCTGTGCCTGACAAAGGAATGGGTGTTAATCCAATGTAGTCAATTAAAGAAGAATTATTTTAAAAGTTTATTAAAAGAAAGTTAAAGTAACACGCACATCCCAGTAGAAAAAGGCTTAGTGCTGAACCAAAACCATAACAGAAGATAGAAAAGTAAAGCAGAAGCTGCTCCTTAATGAGTTTTAACCCTTTAAGGTCTGACCTATGACTACATGGTCAGGTCTTGTCTCTTTAACTAAATATCTTAAAAAGTAACATTTTTAAGTACATTTACCATTTATTTCTACATGCTGTGTCAAAATGCTTATAGTAATTTGGTTTTTACCAATTTTTACCATAAAATGATGATAAATGTCTCAGAAACGGTTTGTATTTTATATGCTTAGCTGAGTTCTTATGAATTCATGTTGTTGGGTTACACCAAATATCTGGACAAACAACATTAAAACTCTAAGGAGCTTCAATAACTTTGTTATCTCTTATTAAAACTTTACCCTTGGACTGGCTGATGAAGGCTCGGAGTTCCCAGCTCCGGCGTGCAGCACTGTTTGGGTCTCCCTTTGGATATGAAGGTTCTGAAGAAAAATGCATAATAAATTGTTTTGTGGGGAAGGTTCGTGTGCAATGACCATGTAAAAGCCATGCAGAATGCACCAACCTTCTCTATCCTCAGTGGGGCTGGAGTGGCGGCTCAGGGATTTGAAATGCAACTCTGCGGCAACTGATGACAAGCGATCATTTTCATGGATATTTGATCCCCTGCAAAGACATGAAAGACACTAATGTAACACTGAGATGCAATCAAAGACCACTGAGCCAGATGCTAGGTGGGGGTTTTTCTAAAGGCCATATCATTTAGCTTGTTTTTTTTAAAAAAACGTTTTAATGTTAGTTTCATGAATTAAATGGCTTCGGCACATCAAATAAATTGTGGAAATTAAATGGGAAAAATCCCTGTTTTCCTAAAATGATTAAAAAAAATAACTTACAAAAACATAATGACAATAGAAATTCCTGGATCATTGACAACTCCACATCACTGAAAAAGTTAAAGCAACTTTATAAAAAAAAAAAACCGAAATATCACAAAATAGATATTCAGACTGAGACGTAGGCTTTATGTGTGGAAACAGTTTGTGATATGTGTGAACTTATTACTAATGATGCTTTTTAGAGCAATAAATAAGCTAGAAAAAATAAACAAATGAAACTAAACTTCAATTTTTATAATCATAACAAAAGAGTTAATCTCTTCCTAATTTTTATCCCAGACCTCCCAAAAGAAAAAAATCTGTCTTTGGTATAAATAAATAGTTTTTATAAAAAAGAAATTGGATTTATTTCTTTGTCACATTATGCCTGAAAGAAACAAAGTTCTTATGACCTGCCTTATATGAATAATTATGCATAAGTAAAGAGTCATATGTTTGTAACGAGGACACTCATCACAGTTCTAAACAGTAAAAAGCTGCATTAAAATCCAGGTCAGAGCATCAGATTAGGTTTAAGATGCACCTGTTGATGAGGTTGTGTTGCCTAAACTGTGTTTGAGTGGCTATTAGAAAAATGATGAAGTTAGTGCCTCAGTAATCCTACAAAATGATGTTGATGTTACTACACCTGTCAGGATGTTAAAACGTCTTTAGTGTCTCAGCACGGAGGACATGTAGTTTGAGTAAAACGTGATTGAAGTGTTTTTTTTTTTAGACGTTCCAGTGATGAGTCATTGATCCATAAAAATATATGATTTTATCTCCAACCTAACTGAAGTTTGTCACTTCCAGCATCACGCTCTCTCCTATGAAGTACAACTTAATCTCATGTAGAGATTTCTCTGATGTACAAATTTTTTCTCATTTATCAATAAATAAAGCTTATATTTAATGTTTTTACTAAATGTTCAGTAATGATGTGATATGGTCCCATTAATACGGTGTCAGCTCTACGCTTACATACAACCCCGTGGTTGTTGGGAAATATTAATGTTGCGTTTACAATTTTATACCAATTTTTATGTTTGTTTTCATTTAAATATTTTGAGATTACCTTCATAATATGTCGGATTAAAAAAAGACAATATAAATAAATGCATTTGAAATATTTCAAGGCAAGGTTGCAAAACAGGATTAGGATTTGAGGAAAAACAGGAGGAAAACACTGAGCTTATATTTATGTTTTTATAGCTTATTCTTGAAATCTAGCAACAGCTTAGCATGCATCAGTCATTCACACATGGTTAGATCCAGATAGTTTCATTAGCACAAACCAAATAATCTAATAGCAGTCAATCACAAACATTGAAGCAAGATGTATATAAATAACACTAAAAAGCATAATATCATATTACCAGCCTTTTTAGTGAGACAGTGCTCATTCTTCAGCATGCACTACAATTACTGTCTCTCTGAGAAGTAATGAGACATGTCACAGGGATGTTCTTCTCTTTCAGGTTTGTTTACATGGTGCAGGGCTTTGTTAGGACAATCCGGACTGAGACTAAAGCTCCAGAAGTGCGCTCGGAGCTCAGATCACACTTTTGTGCTCAATATCTCTCCATGCAAGTCAAATTTTAAAGTAACAAGATAAAAATAATGATTTGAGGGGGGTAAAGTCATGCTGCAGATGCTGCATCGACGACTAGTCGATCATGAGATGTAATTAAAGGTAGAAACAAAATGCCTCTTGGTTGCATTTATTAAAGTTTTTTACAGATTATCAATCCACTATAAACATAATTCTATAATCTGAACTGTCCCAAAAACTACCAATACTTAGTTATGGCTGTAAATCTGTGATTGGCCAAAGTAGTGAACTAAAATATTTCAGTAAGAAATAAAGTCAAGACAATGTTTGCCTTAAAATCCACATGCATTCAGAAGGTATTTTCCCATGTTTTTAGTGGTTATTTGTAGAATCAGACTATAAATTCAAAGCTACTGACAAGAAAAAAGTGGATTTCATAACAGCTTTCCCATCTTCTGAAACAAATTCTTTAAGTGACACCTTGGCATTGCGTCACACGCGTGGGTTAAACATGTTAAACATGTTTGCCTCTAAATCTCACTCTGATGCCACAAAGCATTACAAATGTGAAAAAATTAGACACTCCCTCCTTCCATCTGCAAAAAAAATTAAAATTAGCAGCGACTTTATTTCTGTCACCGGATCTGTCTACTTAGGGCAAGGCTACCTGACATCACTGGGACTGCTGCCGGGTACTTTGGTGTGGCTGTGCTCCCCTGGGCCCTGCGGGACAGGGCGAGGGCCATTGGGGAACAGCTGGTTCCGGAGATCACAGGGGAGACTCCGAGAGCTGCGTGGTGAAAAAACAAACTGAAGAGCACTGTGTTGGGAGGTAATGTGGTTTGTATAGGATCTGTGCAGTTATATGTGTGACTGGGTGGCTGGTTGAGAAAGCAGACTAACTTCTAACTGAATTCCTCACTCATTCCTTACACATGAAAATTAACAAGAGAAAAACAATAAAAATAATAACAGAAAGAATTGCAGCATGTGCACACAGAAGCTCACATCTGTTTAAGAGCAAAAATAGTAGACGAAAAAGCAAAGCCATGCAATAGAAAGTATACATATGAAAAAGAGCAAAAGGAAACAGACAGCTGGTAAATCTTTCTCTTACCTGAAACTTTCTGCATTGGGGATGAACAGATTAGGATTTGGAGGGTCGCTATGGCAGCGAACAGGAGCAGGGACCTTCACAGGACGAGGATTATTTCTGGGAGCTGAAATGGAAAAACCCCCAAAAGGTCACATTGTGGACAAAAGGGAACAGCTAAGCACAGAGTAAAACAACAAATTCCAGTCATGCACATTTCTCTTCCCAAGTTAAAAACCTGAAGGATGATGTAAACTGAAATGAATCCTCAGCTCTACATATGGAAACCACCAGCAGTTTAAATCAGGAAGGGGACCCTCGCCTGAAGGTTCTCGATGTCTCAATGCTCCAAAACTCCAGATTCAAACGAGTAAATCCCTCCTTATAAACTATTTGAATTTAGGTGTGCTGGACCAGGGATACATAAAAAACCTGCAGGACTCAGACTCTCGAGATTCCCCACCCCCCGGAATAAATCTCAGGAGAACATCTTACCAACGTAGAGGCCAGTAACTGGACTGTGAGGTTTTCCTATCACGTGTCCAATACATTCATTCATCAAGGCCTGCAGATTCTGCAAAAATACATGCACAGTGCATCTTTAATTAAAAAGCCTTAATGCTGCAATAATGCAAGAAACAAAGAGGAGGAAATGTGCAGCTCTACCAAGAAATCATCCTCAGGTAATGCAGATATGAAGGCAGGTTCAATAGCCTGAAGAAAGTCAAAACCCTGAGTTGCCCACCTGAGGAATGAGACACAGGGGTCAATTAAAGTGTCCAACAAGAAAAGATGTTTCCTAACAGATTTATGAACACTATCATTTCAAGACTTTATTATAACACGTCATTTTCCACAGTCTTCATATGAAATCTTGTAAAACACAAGAGTTCAAAACTAAATATAATTCAGCTGCAATTTAATACATAAATGACATTTTAACTTCTAATAATACTTGTAAGGTTTGTGATATTTGGCCATTGTTTACCAAAATCATCTTATACTTTTTAACCATTATTCATCTTCAGCATGTAAAATTAGGTTTAGGTAAACTGAGGTGAAGTAACTGCCTTCATCTGCAGGTCATGGCTGCTTTCATGGCAGCTTTTGGGTCATTTTTCTATCTCTGTTCAATCCCATTTGTAGAAAATGGTTGACAAAGAACACAGTATATTCTTGTGGCCACTTCTGCTTTCTGTCACATGAGATAACAATAACATCGGGAGTTCAGGCCATCACACTGAAGTCTGCTTCAGATTGGGAGGTTTATTCACTTAATTGGAGCTCTGGGTAAAACAATGTTTGTTTGAATTTACAACCTTAAATTTGCTTAACACGCAAATAGAAACAGAATACAGTTATATGCAAATCCTTTTAACTTATTTACTAAAGCAAAATTCACATGTTTACAAAAACATGATGATGAGTTGATCTTTAGAACTATGAGAGGGATTAATTTTTATAACCCAACATTTACATGTTTTTTAAATCTTGTAATTCTGCATAATTGTGGGCATATCCTTTTGAAAGGTTGACATGTATCCAAATATCCATGGTGAGAATCCAGAGTGTTGCTGGCTAATGGTTTGCTTTAGCTTCAGCCCACCTACCTTTGTTACCTGGTTAGCTCTGGTTAGTGCCGTGTTAGCTCAGTTAGCTCAGTTAGCTCTCACTGTCAGGTCTTTTAATATAGGGACATGGACAGTACTCATGCTTTGGGCTTTTAGACAAACACAATAGCTGCATAGGATTGATCTAGAATGATCTGTTATGATGTACTGTGAAGAAAAAGTGCTGGTTGAAGTGTTTTTTTGGTTTGTTTTCTACACTACAGTGAGCAGTTTGAGAAGACTATATATGCAAAAGCCAATAAATAAATAAAGTTTTAAAATGATACATCTTTCCACACTTTTAAATCTTTCTCATATTTATGAATATTTAATCATACAAGTTGTGATATTATTTTGCTTTGATGTTCTGCCACCTATATTTAAAGTGTTTTTTTACCTTTGAGATATATCTTATTAATTATCTTATGTTATAATAAGATATATAATATATAAGATATATAGTATAAAAGTAATGAGTGTCGAGCCTGATCCACAAGCTGATGTTTTTGCTCCAATGTGACCTTTCCACAACAGTCTGAACGACAAAGATCTCCCGTTGAAAACGTGCTGCCCATTACAAAGTACAAAATACCGTATGGAAACAGAGACTCTGTTGAGCAAAGATTTGCATGAAGCTAAAATGGGAAGAGCTACACTTACAAAGCTTCAACAATTCTTGCTGTCAGTTCCCAAATGCTTATTTGATGTTGCAAATGGTAAACCTGCCCCATCACTGCTTTTTAAGAAATATTCTGTAGACATTTCATAAAAAAAAAATAGTATTATATAGTAGTATATAATAAATATTTGTAAAAGCAGGGACAAATCTAAAGTTTACCATTTAGAACATTAAATATTTGGTTTTTGTTTTGTTATGCATTTGATTGAATTTAGTTAAAAGCAATGTACAAATGATTGTTTTCTCTTTACATTTTTTGATTTACACAAAGTCCCAACTTCCCTGGATTTGGGTTGTATTTTTATAAACCAGGAAAAAGTATTCTGCCATCATCAACCACTGACGAAAACTTCGGCCTTCCTCATATTTGGTGGATTGGTTTCTGATCTTTTTGATCACATGAGGCTTAAAATAAAAACACAGTTTCACAGTCATGTCTTACCTGGGCTTTGTGCCCCTCCCACTCTCACATTTGGTTAGGACATAAGTCATCCATTTACGAGCAAAAGCAATGTAGCGTTCCCCAATCCTCTGCCTGAACTCCCCTGACATCAGGCGCACAACCTCCTTATGGTACTGTAAATAAAATAACACAAAGTATTGCACCCTTTCATAAAAATGGTGTTGCATTTCTTTGTCCAGTCCTCGAGGGCCGGTATCCAGTAGGTTTTATTGTCTCCATGCTCAAACACAGCTGACTAAAATTAATGAATAAGTTGACAAGAACCTGTTGGATACTTTTGATTTGCATCCGGTTTTGTTGCATGGAAACAGTAAAACCAGCTGGATACCGGCTGTCGAGGACGGGACTTTGACACGTGTCTCAGTCCCTGCAGCCTTTTACCTCAAAGGCGAAATTGTAGCCTTGTATCATTGCTTCCCTGTAGTACTGATGGAGAGTGGCTGACTCGGATTCCTCCACCTCTGCCTCAAACTCTGTGGTGAACATGTACTCCACTTGATCAATGGCCGTGCTTATCTTAATGCATAGCTGCAGCGCCTTGTTCTGCAGGAGAGAAAATGGTTGCAACAATTCAAGACTGGTTTCATTATCACTTTATTACAAAAGCGACAAAAAGAACATCAACGGCAGCTTAAAAACAAGAAGAATTTCTTTCTGACATCAGGGTTTTAAAACAGCTATAAAAGTTCAGTAACGTCCCTTTGGGGTAACAGCACTAAAATCTGGTCTGAGAGTGGTTCTGTTTTTATCTAACATTAATAGTGGAATGGAAATTTAGGGTAAATGATTAATAGCAGAAGCAAAAGCAGATCTGAAAGTAGGACACTATTACAAGACTATACAACAACATAGCTTGTAGTTATTTTAGGTACCTTGAGATCTTCCAAAGCGCTTGCAATGAGAGGCTGACTTGATGTCTGCTCTCGACTGAGCGTAAGTACATCCTCCATGGACTGCTGGAAAGCCTTTCGCTGAGTCACCAGGTGAGCCGACTGCATTACTATCAAGAGCATATTCTCCACCTGAAAGACACAGAAAACCAGGGAAAGGACTGTCAACTCCACACATACATAGGCACAGAAAAAAAAAGGAAAGAAAGAAAGAAAGAAAAAGTATAAACAAGAAAACAAAAAGAAAGAAATTCAGGTTTAAAAACCTTCATGG
>JBAMIG010000017.1:9822319-9836159 GCA_037177335.1 Kiunga ballochi | reverse complement strand
ATGCATTAAGTAAGACTACCAGACATAGCGGCTATAGTTGTGCTTGTTTTGCTGAGGGAGAAGCCATGTCGTGCTTATCATCATGAACATAAATTATGATCCAACTCTGAGAACGTTTTATTGTTCACCATAGAAACAAAAAGCATTTTACTTGAAATGAACCTTTGCCTTAGAAAGAAAAAAATCACCATAAACAACACAAGTATAAGCTGCTTAATGAAGGAGAAGCTGAAGGAGCGATTTTACCTCTAGTGCGGGAGTGTGTCGAAGCAGCGCCGCTCTGGCCCTCTGAAGAGAGCGGTCCATCAGTTTGTGCAGTCTGAGGATCAGTTTTCGCAACCCCATCTGTTTCAGAGCTTTATCCACAAATGGTCTGTAAATGGCTGTGTGGCAGAATACTTCCCCTCCCGCAGTCACTTCAAAATTTCCTGCAATAGCGGTTGGGAGAAACTCGTCCTCTGACGACAATCGGGCGAATTTTGGAGTCAAGGTGGGAGACAATTCTCCCTCTACTACAAGTCCAACTACCTCTTCATCACTTTCAGCTGTGAAAGTTGCCGTTGAGTCATTCCCATCATCTTCCTCATTTTCTTCTTCTTCATTTCCCCGGGAGCAGCGAGGTGAAGGTATCTCAAAAATGGGCCACCCGATGCGGGATAGATCATGGAGGCCCAACACAGTGGCCATAACACGCAGCTTCTGGTTAAGGTCCTGGGTAATATTGAGCCACAGACAGAGTGCCTGCACCCTGCCCTGAAAGTCTTGAGCTGCGTACTTTTCATAATCCTTCTGAAGGGCCTGCAGGGAGGGGTACAACGCTTCCACATACTCCAAAAGTTCCATAACTCGCTTGACCTGCTCAAAAGCCAGTCGCTGGCGTTGAAGGTGTTCCCTGGAATCCACACTAGAGCCTAGAGGCTCTGCTGCATTCAATGTGGATGAGGGGCAGGCACTAAAGCCCCAGGGATCCACTCCACAGTGGTTTGTCTCTGCTACAGCAAGGTCCCTCTCCTCCCCATCCACGGGATCTGGGACACATTGAGAGGCCGGTTTGATCAACTGAGACTCTGGACACTCGCTCCCTCTCAGGTTGTCATAGTTTACTTTAAAGTGCAGCACCTCGTTAATGATGTCCGGGATAGCTTGGCGGGCAGTGAAAAGGAAAAGGTCCTGGTCATTGATGGAACGCCGCGCGTGCCATGCTTGTAGCTCCAACCAAATGACCTCATTGTTATGACCCATGAAGGCCATGTTCTCTAAGCCTCTCTGCTCTTTCTCCTTCCTCTTGGAGGACATAGATGTGAGCTTGAGCAGCAGACGTAGAGTTTCAAAGAATTTGAGGCGGTCAGCTGGACAGTCTGTTCGGGAGGTTTGCCGGTGAGGTCGGGCCATATGGGGCATAGTCACGGGAAGTTTGCAACTGCCACAGCCCAGGCTTAAGTAATGCTTCCGAGGATCCATGTTGAGGGCACCAAAATGGCTCGACTTTGAGAGCGGATCTAGCATGAAAGCACCCTCAAACGTTTTCTTCTGGTCTCTCTCATTAGAGCGCCGAGTGGTCCTCTGTTTCTTTTCTTGCTTGTAGCTGTTCTCTTCTGGGATCTCTACTGGTTTGGGACTGTCTTTACGATCAGGTGGCCTGACGTCCACTGGAATAAAACCAGATTAAAGTTATTGAAATGTTTGCCTTCCATCTTTTCCCCCATTCAGTGATGTAAAAACATACCCTTGTTTGGAGACCTGCCACTATTTCTTGACTGGTAGCTCTTCTGATGCTTGCCAGACTCGCGTTTCATCTGACGTGTGGTACAAGGAGGAGATGAGGTATATAGAGCTTCTCCTTCCTCACTGGGAGAGTCCCAGGAGTCATCCATCCCAGAGTTCTGTTGGGATGCATCTTCCTCTTGCTTGGCCAGCCTGTAAAGATTGAATAACATTGTGGGAAATACAAATACAAACAATGAAATGCATGGGGTGGATGTCCACATTAACAGAAGCAGCTCTTATCTGGAAAAGATTTAAGACAAAAATAAACCTAAAAAGAAAAGTGTGTGTGCATGGTCAAACCATTGTTTGGCTGTTTGCACAATGCTCTGATGTAAAGCAAATGGATTGTTGAACTGTAATTAGACCAAACGTTGCCCGCTGCTTACAGCAAAATTGCCACCTAAATGTACAGCAATAAGGCTCTGTGCATGACCAAAGCTGTCCACATGCAGGATAATAACCTATGGTAAAGATAACGGCTCAATCAGAGGAGGAGAAATAGTCAGCTTACTGCCAAGTCATCACCCATGCAATACACGTTGTGCTGCACAAAGAGCTCAGCGTCAGCCCTGAGCACAGCCTGAAAGTTAGCTGACAATGCAAAACAACATGTCTGATTCATGAGGATTTCTAAGGAATTATTGAGCAACAGTTTTGATCATATTTAGCAGAAAATTACACAAAACAAGCATCAGCTCTGCAGAAAGAAAACAACAGTCATTTATAACACATACTTGTGAAAAAAAAAAAAGAGTATTAAAAAGAAAAGCTTCAAGCATCATGCTTTTCCAAACTACAATGTCTCTATTTCTAATGCCTTTTGAGTCATTTCGTGGGATTAGAATGAAATGCTGGAGGCTCAGACTCTGCTAAGGAAAAGAGAAAAAGATAAGCAGCAGAATGACCACTGATATCTACGCTGGACAACATGAATCGCTTCATCAATCAATCATCTGACTAAAAGGAATTCCCAAACACGTGCCTGTTGATACGGGTGCAGACGGAGTGAAAAGGGGCAAAGCGTATCACTTTCCCCTGGGAGAGTGAATGTGAAGAGAGGGAGTTAAACCTGGAAATCAGTTGCAGAAGCTTTTCAATAAACCACAAAGAGAGAGAGAGTGCAGAATATATTGGCCATCTGTCCCAAAGCAGAACCTGCCTCCCTCTGCACATACACACAATGAATCATGGAACAGCTGTAGAATGACATACAAGTCAGTCAGACACCTGCTGCTTGTTCTGCACGCGCACACCAGGATGCTAAACAACTACATTTAAAAAAGATGACTCAATATCTCATAGATATGAGTATTGTTGCTAGTTTAATTATCCAATTCAACCTTCTCTGACTGTAAAGGAGCATAAAAGGCTCATAAAGCAATAGATATTTGTCAAATTATATGATTTTAAACATCTGTATAACATCCACTATAGTATTTTAAGAATAAACTCTTATAAAAAGCTGCACAGTTTTCTATTTGCAATACTCCAAGTGCACATAAAGAAGTGAGTCTATTTAGACCATCTTTTATCTCTAAAACTCCTGTCTCAACTACTACCCAGTAACAGTACATAATTCCCGTAAGAGTAATGACCACAGCCTAAACAGTTAACTACAGCGGTCATGAAAATAGTCACTTCTTGTAATAAAGTACACTGACTCCACAGTGAGGTAATTATGAGAGACTGTGAAAGGAGTTGTTCTGCAAGCGCAAGATGTAACAGTGTCCTTTTCAGTACCACGGCACAAGAGGGCCTAGTAAGCCATTCTGTATGTTAGGGCATTAAGCACCGCAATAAATAAAAACATTGCTACTGCAACACAAATATTAAGAACAGTTTAAAGAGAGAGAAAACACAAATGTAGAATCCTACAGCAAACCCCTGCTGTGTACGTCACATGATCAGACTCAACATTTGTAAACAGTCCAAAACATGCATGGCTGAAGGGCATCCAAGGACAGAAATAGTGCAAATGTGAGAGTGAGTTTTAAAAAGACACTAGTCTACGCAAAACAGCATGACTAAATCACTCAGGAAGGAAAGCGGAACCAGTGACGCCATCACTGCCGGCTGTTTGTTGGGTTGCCATGGTACATTTCAAGCACAAGTTGTGCCGTTGTAATAAACTATGCAAATTATTATCCTGGATGTTTCTTCCTATTTTCCCCCCTAAATGTACAAACAGACTATGCAGAGAAAGCTATGGGCCTGCAATTAACCGCAGCCACATTATGGTCCTCAAGCTGCCCCTGCTGGCTGCCACTGGTGAATTATCACTGCAGATGGTGTCTGGTTGTTCTCAATGGTTCATCTGATGGCTCATTGGGGCTCCAATAAAGGCCAGTGGTATGCCCGAGCCCCCCGGGCAGAAACACTGAGTGAATAATAAAAAGCACAAAATCAAAAGTCTTTTCTGTACAGCAACTGAAGCAGCTATACTAAGAGCTGCCAGAGTCAGGGGGGCCTGACCTTTGACACCTACCATCCACAGTATTCTGCCAGCAAACGGCACTCTATTGTATAGTTGTGACACGTGGCCCGTGAGGCCCACAGCTGAATACCTCACAGCTGGTTGGTGAGCACACTTATTCACAATGCCCAAATGAAAGGGGTTTTTTTTTTTTTTTGGCAGAGTGGGGAGAAGAAGGAGAAATGGCTAGGGTTTTGTGAGAGCACACGTTCTTCTAATTAGGTCATGCTGGCAAAGCTAAAACACCGTTGGTTAAATGCACACTTTGGTTTACACACCCCCAAATACATACATTATAAAAACATTGTACCTGCTGGGTGTCAATTTTATTTTATTAAATGTGAATAAAAGAAAAAAGTGTGTGTGGATCATGCATTAAATAAGGCTGAGCCCCTGGCCTACAGTTATTCAGCTCCACTAGAAATCAGTCTTTGGATCATTTGCTGACAGAAGTTAGAAACAATGAACATAACATATTTGACCACACCCATTACTGGAACAGTGTGACACTGCCTAGATTGGACCTCCCAGTCTCTCCAACATGCAACTGTGCAAAATATTCAACAGAAACATTTGCTTCTGCAAGATATGAAGCTACAGTTAGTTTTATAGTAAGCAATGTAATAACAGAAACACTGCTTTTTGTTAGTTTGAAGAAAGGCAGAGATCCTAATGTACCAATGGGGGTTCAGCCCACATTGCAAACTGTGTTGTTGTACAATTTAAATACCAAATTAAGTCATTTCAGGTCATTTACATAATTCCTTTTGCATCATAAATCCAGTGATGGCTGTCGTTTGCTCCATATCTGAAAGTGAATGTGAAACTGTACAACGCATTATTCAGTGTCATCTTGCACTTTTTTTTTTACATCAATGCACATTACATATGTGCACTGTACCCAGTCATTAACCTCCTTTGATTTGCTCTATTATTACCTCCCATCTTGCACAATCTTAAAAACATCAGCCACCAAATTAAAAGCTACAAAGATGCTATTGTTTCAAAGGAAATGACAGATGAGAGAGACAGAATGTGAGAGCATGAGTCTCTCTGTGTTAAGCAGGTGTGGGAAGAGATAGATCCAGTTAGGAAATGCTAGAGGACAGTCCATCTGTATTCTACAGCCTGTGCTGCTGGCAAATGCAGGCACTAATGAGTTCTACCGAATAAGTGCCTGCAGGGCTACAGGCAGCAATCTACTGCACCACATCCTGAAATCTCTGGAATGCCTGTGAACCACAATGTCTTCAGACTGAGTCTGAGAATGAGGAATTATTGACAAAAGACCTCTGTACTTGCAAAGATAGAGATAGCCTTCAATTGTGGAGCAAGCACATAATTAATTTTTCTCAGGGTACGTGTCAGTTTGAAGTAACCTTTTACACACAATAAGCCTCTCATTGAATAGTTATAAAGATAATTGATGTTTGCACGTTGTGACGCATTTTTGCCTGTCATTTCAGCCTCAAATGTAATTTATTTGCAGATGCATGCACTCTCATAATAACAAATGCAGAAATACAGTTTTTTTTCTGCTATTCCTGCAGTTGTGATTTTGCCACAAAAGTTGCAGGTTATTTTCCCATTACCAGAAAAGTGGCAAGAGAAATCCATGTAGCAGCAGATGCAAAGGCCAGGTAGTAAAACTTTGCAGCGATAACATGAGAATGAAAAATGCAAAAGGTGGGACAATAGATCATGATTCTTTATGCAACTGTGCCAGGCAGCAGAAAACATCAACACGGCCAGTATTGCACAATCATGCAAGCTGCTATCCACTTCGGCTGAGTGGCCACGAGAGGTAATAACAACTGGCTTGTACTCGATTGTTAGTGAATGGCCCGAGGAAAAGATTATGATAATGGGAAAATAAAAATAATCTGACCCTAAATAATAAACACCCTCAAAGTTACTTGCTCGACAGATTACTGCTTCTGAGCAGGAAGGGGGAAAGTGGAAGACATAACAGTAGATTCCTGAGGGTCTGCCGCCAGCACTCAGGGACAAACACGGCAGCATTACGATTACCAATGTGCACTTTTAACCCAACATTTTGAATGTCTGCATGCACTTTCCTGCGAGAATGCAAGAGTTCAACAACTTTGCAATCAGAGCAACACAAACATGTTGCAGACTAATATGACGCTTGTTGCTGCACATATTTGTAACATTTCGTCACCTAAGCGGAAGCCATTATGACCTAAATAAAAAAAATACACAATGTAAAACCCTAAAGAGTTATTTAACACCACGAGCACCAAATTGAGCAAAAAGGTCCACAATTTAAGTAGAGCAACATGCTAGCTACAAGTAGCGAAGTTTTTGGTTCATTGATATATCAAAATGCACGATCTGAGGAGACTGCAAATAACTGCTGCAAATAACCAACATGCCTATAATTTAACTAACTGAGCCCACTTTGCAAAACCAGTCTCACCTCAGCTCTGCCAATTAATGTTGGCGAACTGGAGGGTGAACAATAAACAGCTACAATAAGATGTTAGCTAGCTGTTCTATGACATGTTGCACTCTTGCAGCGGTTGATTTTTAGTCGTTATGTTACCTTTTCATAAGGCCAGCATTTTGCTTTGCGGTCTATAGATCAAGAATCGGTTGGGAACCAAAAAGCTGCAACAATACACGCTGGAAAATGTTGCCCAAAAAAAGTTTACAACTCCTCTGTTGCAAATGCACTAACTGCACCAGCACCAGTATTTGACAGGAAGTTGATTTCAGAATGGTGCGCAAGTGCTCTCCCTGAACCAACTATAGCTCCCTATTTGGCAAAGCGGGCTCCTGATGGTAAAGAGTCTGTTCAACAGATTCGCATACCTGCTGGGTTTGTTGCGATCCGGAGGCTCCATAGCAAAATAATGTCTTCCTCTTCTTAGCCGTGCATGGACTGTACCATGTCTAAGAGAGATCGGAAACACTTTGCACTGTTAAATCTTTGCAAGGAATACGTGTTTCTGTCTCTTTAATGCACTTTCTATTCGCCGGCACAGTTGACTCTAGCTTGTGCGTATGCCGTCGCCATCTTTCCAACGTACATTGAGGCGGAGTGCCACAGCTTTTCATTACTACGGCAAGCCGGACATGTCATTTTTACTCTCACGGCCCTGCTGTTGTACTATCAGGTCATGAGTCAGCTTTCTATCAACACCACATACGCTGGGAAGTTGATTCGTTACACATGTAATAAATGGTTATATATTTATATTAAAATAAGACTGTTTTTGGAAAAATCTATTCAATAATTCAGTTACTTGAGTATGATAAAGTAATGTTTATTAGCGATTAAACCAAGTTATAGAAAATGATATAACTATTTAAGAACATAACTTTGTACCTCATTTTTTGTAAGAGAATAGTAACATAATTGATCCGAATGGTAGTTATAGCTTTATCATACCTTAGCCTCATCAAAAAATAAAGGTTCTTCTATATTAACTTATCAATTTCTATATTTTATCAAAGGTAGCCTATAGGCTACCATCTGTAGACAGGTTAACTTACAAATTTTGACATTTGATAGTTAATGTCGATTTTCTGACTAACGTGGGTGAATAAGTTTATCTTGTAGGCTACCTATACCGATCAGGTGTCTGAACAAAGATATTTCAGTCCATGTAAATTTGTGAATAATTTCTTCATTATTTCTCTTTATTCAAAACCATCTCCTTGTAAATTCATTTTAATTACAAAACATTCAGCCTATTTTTCTTTAGTTTTTCTAATGAACACATCTCTGCCTATTTTACTTGCCGAGGATTTTCTTTCTTTCTTTTCTTTAATTTAATGAGGTTGAATTTGCAAACAGCGTGTAATATTTGGGTCAGTACATTTTGTTTAGCTTTTGTTAAACATAAATAAATAAAGGATTATTGAGTAAAACTGATATAAATCATTATGCAAATATGTCCAACAAATGATACTGCATGGTCTCATGGTAAATAGTGGGGCATATCGTCACATTATTTTTTGCTGATGAAGCTGAAAGATAATTTTCACCATGATTAAAAATAAGTTTGATTGGGTTTATGCTCATGCAATAAACTGTCACAGCAGTAACGCTCTTTTCTGCAAAAATGCATCCCCGTACTAAGAACGTACACTCAGAAAGAAATATTTGTCTGGAAGTAGTTATTTTTATTAATGTTTTTAGACAGATATTACTTAAATATCCAGAAACTTGACTGAATAAATTGCTACTAATTGTTTAATTTTTTTATTTTTGGTCATTCCTCGATCAGTGATGTGGCTTCAGTTACTTCAATAAGTTTCCACTGTTGTAGAATCTATAGAGGAGGTCAACACTTCAAGAAAATGACCATCAGCATCTCATTGCTCCACTTTCAAAAACATAGGCATTGAATGTTACAACGATGGATTGTGCTGTTTCAGCTCACGCTGCCACTCATCACCACAGGCCTACAAGATGCTCTTAGCTTCCCAAAGCACACGCTGAGTAAGATCTAACAATGTATTTGGAGATAAAAAATTTGACGCAACAAAATTGAGTGCAATCTAACAATGTTTATCTTGTTTCTGTGATATTTGTTATAAATATCTTGTATTTTTGACAAATAACCTCAAGGATCCTCTACCATCTAATGAGGTAAATGTTTACAATTAAATATCAAATTCATCATTAAAAAGTTAATGAAGTGTTTTAAGGTAACTTGGTTGCTGAAAAAGCAAAGACTTAAAAGTAGCAGCTGCAGGGGGAACATTATGTCAGGAATAATTTAATGTAGAGGTTTAAGCAGTGATGATATTAGTACAACAGTAAAGGATGTATATATAAAGCTTCCATTTATCTGTAATTTGATAGATTTGAATAGTTGCTATAAAAATTATATCAAACAACAAATCTGTTATCTAAGCTTGAAAAGTGGTGATAAAAGTTTAGTCACTTGCATTTATAATCACACCTAAAATAATCAATTTTTGTCTTAATCCATGCTCACCTATGGGGCTAACATTTTCAAACTTCTACTAGTAGTTTATTTTATTTTGTACTTAAAACTTTTGTCCTGTTATTCAGCCAATGCTGTTTTAGTCTGTGTGTAGCTTCACTAATGAAAGACGGGGGATATGCTCTTATTCACCGCTGAATATTATAAAATGTCAGTGCAGAATTTTCATTGCTTTGAAAAAAGGCATCAAGGATATGTTTAGTGAAAAATCAAAGATACAAATGAGCATTTTGTGAATAGCGTCTTTCATGGGAGAGAAAAAAAACTGTCTCCATGTGACTTTACAGACATTTAGCATGCACAAAACAGTATGATGAAATACTGCAAAGGGAATCCCAAAACCCCAATAAAAATAATTACTACTTGGCTTCACAGCTGTTTCCCTTGTGGCTATTCTCTTCATTGGCCTACTCAAAGCCATCTTAAGAATTTGATCTGTAGATAAAACATAGATCAGCAAAAGCCTCTGCAGCCTACTTCCACTAGATGGCAGTATGCTCAGCAAGCATATTTCTAGTACTCATCCCGAAGGCCCTGGCATTTGACATCCTTTCAAATGCCTCCCCTATGCAGTGTTCCTGGAGTGTGGCCAATTCTACCGGTGCAATTTGTTTAGTGGTCTCTAAATAAAGGACAGTGTCTGATCCCAAAGAAATCATTACAATGTGTGCTGGGAGATCTAGCAGATCAACCATCCATGTCCAAGTCAATGTAATGGTGAACAGATCACCACCGAGTCTTTTTGTTGTTTAAGTCTCTCTCCTGAATGACATTTGATTTTCTAGGCGACGTGATGCTTTCTGCGCCCTGTGGTGGAGGACAAGCTTTTGGCCATGCCCTAGATGAGTTTATAACAGTCCTAGCCTCATTTTCCCGTCCGTCCTGGGAGACGATCTCTCCTTCAATGTGGGCTCCATGAGGTTTCTTCGTTTTTTATCCCCACAACTGGGTTTTCTTTTAGTAGTTTTTCCTTACAGAGAAGGAAGGTTTAAGGACAGGGATGTCCTGGGTCTGCTTTTTTTAGTGTAGTCCAGGGATCTCCAAATTCAATCCTCGAGGGCCTTCAGGTAATAAACTTTTCCCAGCTGAAATACACCCGATTCATATCAAATCGATCTCCACAGCTTGTTGTCACAAGTCTGTTAACGACCCATTTATTTGAATCAGGTGTGTTGCTGCAGGGAAGCAAGGCCAACTTGCAGGACACTGGCCCTCAAGGACCGGATTTGGAGATTTCTGGTGAAGTCATTACTTGTGTTCATTGTGCGTTATGTTTGCTGTTGCGTGTTTAACTGTATGTGAAACCTTTTAAGACCACTTTGTTGGGATTCCGGGCTGTTTTAATACAATTGAATTGCCCTCAGGTCCTGTTTTTTGCCCGTTATAGCAACCTCACCCTGAGACTTTGGGCAACTGCTTGAGATGTGTTTGTTTCCCAGAAATGAGGTGGCCGTTACATGTTTTGGCTTTTACCCAGAGTTTAAGGTTGTACAACACTGGGAAGGATGTCACACAGCTTGGATAAAGAATAGTACATGCTGGGGCTCTGCTTGCCAGATGTTAGGTGTGTCAGGCTTATCTTGTTCATGTCTCAAGCTATTACTGCCTCCTACTCTGCTTGTTGTTTCATCCGTCGGCACTCTTATTCTTGAACAACTTTTATCTTCTGCCTGCCGTGAGACCTTGTTAAATAGAGGTGTAAGCAAACCTCCTATTCCAGCAATTGCTTTTATAACAGTATTTCTTCTGCTCCATCAAGCTACCAAGGTCACCAGCCGGTATCTGCAATTCCCTCCCCCATGGACTCTATCAATGTCATTGGTATTTTACGCACCCACAAAGGGCCAGAGGATTTAGGGCAAGGTGCTATGTTGGTAACTCCTGCCCTTAAAACCATAAAACCCCTGAGACAACAAAACTCATGTGTCTACACTAGTGTAGATAAGTTATGTTATCATCATAAACAAATTTTCTTTAAATGACAGTAGCAATACATTTTGTCATTTCAGTTTGACGTAGTAGCTGCCATCTTGAGCTTACTAAACTACATAACACAAATACGATGCCTATAAACATCAATTTACATTTTTTCAAGTTAACACCATTTTGGCTTCCAGTTAATCGCTTATGCCTTAAACGATTTTTCTATCCAGTGTTTGGACATTAATTGCCATGGCTTTGGGCTATGTTTACACATTTTGTTGCTGTGTGTGTGTGTGTGTGCTTGTTTCTTGTACCTTTTTGTGAAGTACTCGTTTCAAAATGATGAAATTTAGAATTATTACATAATTCTGTTTTATTACAGAGGATCTAGGAATCAAACAAGATTGTCAAAACCTTCTAAAACAAATGTTTTCTTCCACGTTATTTTGACCCATTTTATACACAGTGGCTTTCTCACATCTAGCAGGCTTTGCACTGATTCAGAGCGGAGGGAGCACCACAACAGAATACAATCTGCCCCGGTTCAGTACAGATGTTCTGACAATATAATAATGCAGTCCTGGTATTCAGGCCTCTTTTAAGGATGTTAATATGGTTATAATAAAGAAGACAAAGGATATCTAGAGATGGACAGGTGATCCTATGGGTAGAAAATGGAAAATATCTGATCATACATCAGCCTAAAGAAAAAGTGATAAACTTCAGTTTTCTATGTAAAACTTTATTCAGTTATTGCTATTTTTTTTTTATAAATCTATAATTGAGCAATGGTCCAATGAAACTCCCAAATCTAATAACAATTTTCTGTTTTTCATAGATATGTACTCTGTATTATTATAGTGAAAGTATTATATTTCTTAAATCAAAATCTATTTTATTGTAGAAAATGTAGGCTATGTATTGACATCTGTAGGATAATATTTTTAGTTGATTATTTTTTATTATTTTTCTTTCGTCTTTTTGTGCTTTTTTTCTGTCTGAAATAAACTAATCCAACCAATAGCGGTAAATGTAACTGAAATGTACATTTTTCTCTGTAAGAATTTTATTTAACAGAATAAATGCATACAGCGTTTCACCTGTTAAAATCACTCGTTACACGTTGTCAGAGACTTTTCTGCATGGCCTTCTGGGGTGTATCATTTTTTTAGTCCAAAAATTACCTTTTTTAGAGATAGTGATGGAAATTTCTGGTTAGCTGTTAATAGAAACTGAAACTCTTTCAAACAGGCCAGACAACCTGCGAAGAGAGGAAGAAAGGTTTTTACGTCACACTGGCTTTGTCGTTATTTGCTGCCTTCAAGAAAATAGCAATGCACGGAAATTATAACACTACCGTTTCGAGAGTCATTAAGATTGTAATATTTCTATATTTCTAGGTAATAAAAATGTTGTTAAGGATAATATTAAACAGGATTAGCTCATTTGAACTTGGGTGGCATACCTGCACAAATATGTGAGTCTTAGGCTACATCGGGCTTTTGCAATCACACGCATGTGGTAGTTTAAAGCTGACATTTCTTATTACACTTGAAGGTCTCATGAGTTGCAGCAGGTTTCGCGGAGAGGGAAGAAGATACAGGAGCTTTGTCTTCAGTAACATCCTCTTACAGACAATACTGCCGCCGAAGTTATATATCAGGATATTTCGTTAGTACAGCAGTGAAACAGGTTTAGTTAGGATAACATTGACTCTGTAGTTATACGAGCGCAGCATCGTAACATAACACTGAAAATGCTTCAGTCTCTAGCTAGCAATTCGTGTGTGCGTTTAATACAGAGTCACAAATCGACGTGGTATTTTCTATTTTTAATTTTGGGTTATGTCCTTTATCTTATATTCGGCGCTGTCGTCTTCTCTTCGGTCGAGCTGCCCTATGAAGACCAGCTACGCCAGGAGCTAAGAGCCACCAAAAAGCAGTTCCTCCAGGAAAACCACTGTCTCTCTGAGGAGCGACTGGAGCAGTTTCTAAAGAAAGCCCTCGATGCCAGTAATTATGGGGTTTCCATTCTCAATAACGCATCGGCCAACTGGAACTGGGATTTCACCTCTGCGTTATTTTTTGCCAGCACGGTGCTGTCCACCACAGGTAGGTCCTCCCGCAGACAGACTGCGTGATGCTGCGGCTCCTACATGCGCGCAGCTTAACGCAATATGGGGTTTGATGAGGCCTCCCGATGGCTTTTACACACAATTATATTTCTAGTGACAAAACGTGGCACAAAGAAAACCAATAGAGTCCATGAACAGTATTTCCCCCAAATGTTCATTATTTAATCTTCACCTTTGCATCAAAGTTATAATGTGTGGAGTTGGTTCCAGGGAGAAGTGGGCCAATAGCCTAAATAGCCAATTGAGACAGTTTGTGACACCATGTTTTAAAAAGTACTATGCTAATATACTTATTGTTATTCTTTTAAAAAACATGATACAATTATTTTATTTATCCTTCACTGCACATGATGCATGTAGCTTTCAGATGCTTTTCTGTCAAAAAAACTGAAGAACTTTAGTCCCTCAGTCAGCCCCACAGATAAAAGAAGCAGTTATGTTGCAACATTCATAAAGCTGCAGATATTGTGTGGTAGCTGTTGTGAGTCTGCTTAAAACTTATTTTACAGCCATTTTGGTCACATGAAGCCGTCTGTTTAGTCTCAATGACAGCAAGAGATC
>JBAMIG010000017.1:9744117-9757673 GCA_037177335.1 Kiunga ballochi | reverse complement strand
GCGCATGAAAAAAGAAATGTTTTTAACCTGGATTTAAAAGTATCTACAGTTGATGAGAGTTTAATCTCTACTGGCAGGGTTACTCTACATGAAATCAAAATGATATTAGATCATTTTGATTTCATGTAAAATAGAGCCAGGATGGTGTTTAACATTGTGTAGCATCCCCTTTTCTTTGAATAACTGTCTGTAAACATCTAGTGTGGGGCCAGGCGATGATGAGAGACCAATTGCTGAAGCTTTAGAAGACATATGGTATCTGATCATGTCTGAGGCAGGATTCTAGATGGTCAATAGCCTGGGGCCTTCATTGCCAGATTTTTTTTTTGTGTTTTATGTTGGCGAAAAGTCTGGTCTGCAGGCAGACCAGTTTCACACATGTCCTTTAAGGCTATGCTATTGTGATGGATGCATCACATGGTTTAGCATTATCTAATGGCTTTTATGGAAGGTCATCCCTGAAAGAGATGCGGTCTCGATTTGAGCATATTTAGCTCTAAAACCTCTGTATTTTCTGGCACGTTGCCTTCATTGGTATGGGTCTGGTCCACATCATTGGGGCTAGTGAAATTTCATGCCCTCAGAAATGCATGCTTTTGTATGGCTAGCTGATAATAAGCTAGATATGTCCTCTTTAGCTTGCAGCACATGGTCTACATGGTTTCCTAAAAGAATGTAAAACTTTTATTACCATTCTACAAAACACTTTTTCACTGTGCATCAGGCCATTTAACAAAGTTCTGCTCAGAGACAACAGTGTTTTTGGATGTGGTTCACATGCAGGTTTTTCTTTTTCTTTTTTTTTTGCTTATTAGCGCTTTAACCCTTTGCCATTTAATAGGTCAGAGAAGGGAAGCTTTATGTGTTCCTGCAAAATTGAAGCAATACCAATGGTTTAACTTTCATTTGTGGATTTCACTGTGAACTGTGTCACAGGCAGTGATTTCTCAAAGTTACTGCGCTCGTGTAGCGATTTCCAATAGAGAATCATGCCTGTTTTTAATGGAGTGCCATCTGAGAGCGTGAAGATCACAGGCATCTAGTTATGACCTTCAGCCTTGTCCCTTTGTTCTCAGGAATTCTTCCTGGTTCTCTGAATATTTTCATATCATACACTGCAAGTGGTGGTATTGTCCAAGTCTTTGCAGTTCTATGTTAAAAACATTTTTAGATGCAGTACTACCTGGTTATATTACTGACATCTTGCTTGTTATTCCAATTAGCTGTTAACTCCTCCAGATGTTGTTTCATTGTATAGATTTTTTAAAAATCTGTTAATAGTAACTAATTAATAATCATTACCCTCATTAGTTCCTTCCTTATGCATAATTTATTTATTACGCATTTTACAGTGCAGGTAAATATGTGTTTATACTAATACAATCTTCATCCTTTCTACAGTGGTGGATCTCTACACATGTGAAATCCGTTTCAACACGGTTCGCCTAATTGCTGTGTTCATCATCTGCCTGGGTTTCCTCATGCTGCTGTTACCTGAAGACTGGGACCAGTGCATCATTCAGCTCAGCACAAAGCTGCGTAAGCGTGATGAGCCAACAGAGGGCAACGGAGAGACAGGCGCTGCTACAGGGCTCAACTGGAGAGGGCGAAGCAGGACGTCCATGTCAACATTTGCACATTGACTTAATGAAATGTGACAATACAAACAAATAGAGATCCAGGAAGGGAGGCATAATAACTAATTTGATGTGTGGCACTTCTTTTTCTGGAGCTCCCTGGGTGAATTGAACCCCCCAAAAACTCAAATCTGGACTGCCCTCTGATCAGTAATCCAACCAAGAGAAGATGAATGCAGCTCAGATATGCTATTCATGTGGCGTCTTATTCTTTACAGCTTTTAATAGATGGTGCAAGGACATCAAATTACTTGTCTTTCATACCTCCCCAAAAAAAGTGATCAGGTATAACTGATTGAGTCACATATCACTTTTGCAGTCACTCCTAATTATTCTATTGCCTTGTTACCTCCTTAGAAGACCAGCCAGCTTTTCTGAGATTTTTTAGTTATGAAGAGAAAATAAAAGGACAAATGTCTTTCAAGCCAGGCCTAATACCTTCAGCTTGCTTATAAACACAAGTTAAAGATACAAAGAGAAAAGCAGAAAATTGTTGAATGCCTGAAAACAGATGCCCCAGTAACATGCTTCAGGTTTAAAGTTAACAATGAATATCTGCCTTTTGGTGCACTGTATATAACAATGTCTCACACCATGGATGTCCTAGAGCTGTGGACCTGATAGGCTCATATGGTGTGAGGGGACATGTCTGGATGTCTGAGGATCAGCCTTTCGCTTATGAGACTTTTTTACATTGTTCATCTTGCTAAATGGAGCCTCCTATGGTTATGTGGTTTCCCCGGGCTAAACTCATAGTTTTCACTGCTATAATAAATATCATCACCTAATCATGAGATATTTTAACTAGTAACTCTAAGGCATAGGATTACAGTGCATGAGATGGCCAACATTTGTGTGTTAATTTCTAAATCTCATAATTAAAGCTTCAGGAATCCAAATCATCTGACAAACTTAAAACTTTTAGGACTTACAGGCTTGAAAATGAAAATTTGTAAGTACCCCTTTAATCACAATGAAGGTTAATGAAAGCTATTACTGAGCCTCCCTTTGAATTCCTGAAATCATTGAGCTTTTAACATCAATGTGCACTGAAACAGATCTGTGGAGGTTCAGTTAAAGGAATTTATTTCCGGTAAAAACAACAGATAAACAACTGTCTGGCCGTGTTGGAGAGACGGTTTGACACATGGATCGCGTTCCTTCAGCTCATCTCAAAGGAAAGAGCAAAAGAAGTCTTACTGCATCTGTTTTATTTATCACATTTCTGAGGCTGGTTAACAACCAAGATACAGAGAGCAGCGCCTCATGAAGCACCTGGTGTAAACGCTGCCTTGCTGTGAATGTATGAACATCGACCACACATGCTTACTGTCTCATACAGTGCCACCACAGACTGCTGCAGAGAGACTCTTTAATACTGTCCTTCTTGTTCTCATCGGAATGAGTTGCTTTTATTTTTTCTATTTATTTCTTTTTTGAAAAGAACCTATTGATGCACTGCAGAAGATGTTTTATATTTTTGCATTTGTTTGCTGACAAACCTCAACCAGGACAACGATTGACGTCCAGATTAAGCATGCATATACTGTATAACCAGATACAGCTGAACAGTCCACTTCACTGCCTTTGCTTTTTCTTTTGTTTTCTTCTTTGCAATAGAGTACATTAGCACTGTTTCCCATTGTCATTCTCTATGACAATAAATTATAATATTGTATTCCTCTGGAATTATTGCAAGACATAAATGTAAACCTTTGTAAGGAATGACAATTTTTACACTGAGATGCAACATATGATTATCACATTTGATGAAGAACAACTCAGAGCGTCAATGAAGGATGGGTTTATTCTATTTACTGTGGGGTGTCTTCAAGTGTAATCACATGTATAAAAAGATTTCTTTTCAATATGTTTCCTTGTCAAGGTCTGTTCTTTGCAAGCATTTAATCAAGTAGCTGATAGATGCAGAATAACAAGCCAGCCACAACATACAAAATGATTTATTATCAGATAGTTTTTGTTATTTGTTTGTTTTTTTATACACTGAAAGCATTTTTAAACAATGAATCATGACAAAATATCTAGAAAAAGATTTTTATTTCTAATCTTAACTAAAACATTTGAACTTTTAAAAAAAAATCAGCTATTATGGCATGTTTCAGATGTCTACATTACATAATTTATCAGTTAATTTTCTATTTCTATAACCAATGTATCATAGAAGTGATTATTTTCAACAAAAACAGTAAGCAATCACTTATGGATTAAACTTCTATTATGCTTATCAAGGCACTCGAGGCATTTTGTATTGTATAATTTATTCATTCCTCATTCATACTTGGCAAACTTGACTGAACTCTTGACAAAATCAAGATGCAAACTTTATTCTCTTCAGACATTTAGCGAACTAAGCAATCCGTGCTGGATAAATTAGTTATTAAAAAAAACATTTCTAGTTGCTGTTCAACTTGGATGCTTCAGGTAATAATCCAGCTACTGTGGATGTCTTTGCAGAAATCCTACTAGCAAACATCATGTTCCACTTTCACTGTAATCTGGCCAAAGAAAAATGTGGCTTTCTGCTCCTCAGTAAGAGCAGAGAAAGGCAGTCTGCTTCTCTCTTGTGGTCGAGGTGGAACCTGCAGATTATGTCTTCTGTCACCACCAGCATCACTAACAGTGGAGGATGTGGACGCGGTGTTATCACCATGACACGCTCTACAGATGTGTTCCTCAGAAGGATGTTTGAAGCCGGCGCAAACAGTGAAAATGGAGGTGGAATATTTTAAGTTGTCACAAGTCAAACTTTCAGTGCTGGACTGTGAACTTGGATGAGCAGTGGTCACAGTGCAGGGATCGCTGTTCCTGACCTCACCTCCACTGCTCATCACATTTCTCAAACAAAATCCTACTTTTTGTCCAATTCCTCGAATGGCGCTCTGGAAGCGCTTGCTAAGCAGCGCATACAGGAGAGGATTGAGATCCGAGTTCAGCAACACCAGCCAGTAGGACACAGTGATGGCAAATGATGGAACAAGAGTGGATTGGCCTGAAAGTGCTGTTTCTATTGCCTGAACTAGAGCCACACATATGTAGGGAGTCCAGCAGAGAAGGAAAGCAGTGATGATCAGGAGGAGGCGCATCACCCCATGGTGGTGCTGCTGGAAATTTTGCACAGGTGGCTGTGAGCTACTCTGAGTCAGGAAAGAGAAAAAACGTCTTGATAAATTGTTTCTTTGTTGTGTTATCGCATCAGAAGGAGCATAATTGGTATTCCCCTCCTCTCTTCTGACTTGAGACACAAACTCTCCATTTATGTGACAGATAAGTTTCCAGGGACTGCTCCCACAGGGAGGCTGAGATGAATCCTCAGGTTTGAAACCAGAACATGAGTTCCTGCTGCGCTGAACAGAATCTTCCAATATATGAATCCTTCTAGCGTGGCTGCGGGCCACCTTGACGATCTTCACATAACAGAAAAGGATCATCACTGCTGGTGTGAGGTAGGAAAGAGCAGCCATGAAGATAGTGTAGCTTGGACTGCTTGCCCAGTTGACTGCACAGCTATACATTGGGATCACATAGCTGACAGAGCTCCAGCCCAAAAGGGGAGGACAACTAGTAGCCAGGGCCTGCAGCCAGATCCAAAGGACCACAACACACACCCTCCAAAGGGTGCAGCGGGAGTTGTAGTGAAGGCAGTGCAATATGGAATGGTAGCGGTCCAGAGCGATAGCGGCTAATGTCAGTACAGAAGCTGTGAGGTACACAGAGGAGGTGTAGCCAACAAACAAACAGAGGTCCTAGCAATCAGGAGAGAGACAGAACATCTTCACATGGATATTCAATTAATTAAGGAAAATGCAATGAGCTACACAAGATTAATGTTTTATTCATACGAGAGAAATTTGACCTACTGTGCAATCCTGCCATTCGTGATTCATGATGGACAAACCGATAAAGGGCAAGACTCCAACACCGACCAAGAGGTCACTGATGGCCAAGTTCAGGATCAGCACTGATGTCACAGAGTGAAGGGTTTTGGTTGCAGCCACAGTAAGAATGACAAAAATATTACCTAAACAAAAACCGACAGGGAGAGAATAAAGTCAAATCAACGCGCCTTTTTAATATACTTAGTGACATGCTTTCAGAATCAGGACATAAAGGGAAATAAAACTCCTGTCCTTTTTAGGTCTAAAATCTAATATATAAACCTCAGCTCATGTCACAATTTTTTTATTTAACAATGTTTATAATGCAGAGACACTTGTAGAAAAGACTGATAAAGGAGATTTTTAAGTGGTGGCTGAGTAGCATTCAGGTATCATTAGGAAAGGAAGCTCAGACCACAAATGTCAAAACATGGAAGCTGGAGGGTTCCACCCCAAGTCCAGTGTCCAGCAACTATACACTAAGCACAAGGAAGGAGGCAGAGAACTGGTGAGCATCAGGGCCACTATCCAAGATGAAACATCCAAGAATACATGGAATACCATAACCAATAGCCGACATTGTATACAGGAACATCTGTAAAGGATATGGACTGGAGACCCCTAAGTCCCAGTGGGAGACAACCCCCAAGGTGGTGGAGAATGAGAGGGCTAAAATCCTCTGGGACTTCCAGATCCAGACGGATAAGATGGTGGTGGCCAACCAACCGGACATAGTGCTCATGGATAAGCAGCAGAGGAAAGTTGTAGTGATGGATATATCCATCCCCAATAATGGAAATATCAGATAGAAGGAGCATGAGAAACTGGAGAAGCACCATGGCCTCAAGGAAGAACTGGAGAAGGCCTGGAGGGTGAAAGCAAAAGTAGTGCCCATAGTCATGGGAGCACTGGGGGCCGTGTCCCCCACACTGGACAAGTGGCTCCAACAGATAGGCTACCTGGAGAAACATCAGACATCTCCGTCCAGAAGAGCGCAGTCCTAGGAACAGCGAAGATACTGCGTAGGACCCTTAAGCTCCCAGGACTCTGGTAGAAAACCCGAGATACCCGCCCGACCCAGGGGAGATGGGAGGATGTGGGTAAGGGAGCAGTTTTATGTATTTAGCCTATATATTCTACAAAAACTAAAATCTGTGTAGGCTAATATCAAACATCTTAAATCAAATAGGCTACACACATAGCTATAACACAAATATAGGCTATCATTAGTAAACTGCGATGGGAAATATTAAGTTAAATCGTTCTTTGTTTATCATTTCATGATCATCCAGCAGGATAATATAAACTCGCTGTAGTGCAAAATTCTATTTTTTTACCCCCTGAATCTTTTAAACGTTCAGAAAATAAGTAGCCTATTTCCGACGCTTCGAAAGCTAAAGTATCACCTATCAATGCTAAAGTGTGCAGCCTACCTATTACAGCACCCAAACACATCAGCACCACGAGTGTCTCCATAAACAGCAGGCTCCGCCAGGACAAGCCGCCGTCTGAGCCTTTGGTCCGGCTCGCGTTGACCTCTGCAGGCTGCAGCGACCCGAAGCCCTCCATAGCCTCCATGTCCCGTTCAGGTAGCCGCTGTCCTCATGCTGACACGGAGCTGATGACAGGATCATAAACTCTGCTCTCTCTCTGGTCTGTCTCCAGGTGAACCAGCTGCTTTATTGTCGGGAAATATGAGGATGCTAATAACATCCACCCGTTAACTCTTTCCCGTTGTTTTCCCTCAATGCTCCTCCTTATGAAAATGCTTCTTAATTACAAAGATGTTAAAAAATACAAACGCCAAAAACATGTCAAATATGAAAAATGTTTATTCAAACACATTAAAAATACAATTTACAAAAAACAACTATTGAATCTAAAAATACAGAAATTATGCCCAAAACAAAAGTGCTACTTTAACATGCAACATGTTTGCTTGCTGGCTATAAACATTATAATTCAGCTCTGGTGCTACAAATCCAAATCTAATTGTATGCATAAACAAGGCACTTCCTCCTCAAAGGCAAAAATACCCATTTACACTGCTGCTTTGTAAAAGCACAAATGCTGTATCCAGTAATATCACTATAAGCCAAGCAGCATTACCCTCATTGAGGCAAAACAAGAGTACAGATGATGAGTGAAACAACAGTCTGGGTCTGGATACATGACATAAAAATCATTCATCAGATTATGCCAAAGGTGTTTTTTAAAAAAAAATGTATTTAATACTGGATAAAAAATAAGCAGGGATTGTTGAGCTTCACTTCTTCAGTTGCTTTTTGAGCCAACCTCAGGTGAAGAGGAGGAGAGATGCTGCCGGGTGTATTCCCAAATCAACAAAGCAGCACTCACATGGACATTGAGGGAGCGGATGACTCCTTGTTGAGGGATTTCCACACACACATCCAGCATTTGCAGTAAATAGGCAGGGATGCCTTCGCGTTCATTACTAGGAAAAGGAAAAGATACACTGAAATAGCGTAAAAATAAATGGGTTAGTCAGTATAATTTAGCTTTCCTTAACCTTGTCTACCCATTTCCCATCTATAAAAATGGATTCTTCATAGAAAAGTCTGCATGAAGATCATTTCTGATAAGACTCCAGCAAATGGATCAACTGAAGGTCCAGATATTTCTCTCACACACTGCATCATGTCTTTGCTGATGCTCATCTTATGTCTGAAGGACACTATCTATTTTCCCTACGTATCCTGTGACTAATTTTGTCCTCCATGTCTCTATTATTCTAAAATGTGTTATAAGAATACCCACTGCACACCATGCTCAAATATAACATAAGTTTTTATGTTGGTTTATATCTGCCAAACTACATAAAGTTGGACACTTTCTGTTAATACAAATAATGAAACCAAATTATGCATCTTTGCTTTAGTAAGCTACTAAAAATCATTTGGTTTCATCACTAAAATAACCTCTAAAAACCTTCAGAAAGCCCGGATAATTATTGCTTAAGACCACATTTATTATAGGAAAGTCTTGCTCTTTGGAAGCTAAATATAAGAAAATGAGCTGAAATGCTCATTTTAATAACCGGATAACAGATTTAACTAAACTAAATCAAACTATTTAATTGCAAACACCATTTGAAGCATCCTGACTGCAGTCTCAAGCTAACACTGGCAAATGCTATTATAAAATCCACTTTGTTTTATAACTAAAAAATGTTCACTCTCTCACTATCTATCTGATTCAAGAGTCCTCACCACAGCAGGCAAGTTGCTCTTTCATCTCAAGTCTTGATATAATTGTACACAATAAATTCCAAACACAGAATCAAATTGAGAGCAATATAAGTTGTAATCAGCTGTGTACACTACACATGTAAACACAAATGGATTCAATCTCAGTAAGGAACCAGGTTTTGATGGGTTATGGTTATCCTGAGTGCACATGGAGGAGACAGTGATGACCTGGAGAAAAGTGAGAGCTGAGTCATGCTGTGCTGAGGAGAGCAGCTGTGCAAGCAGTAAAAAAGGACAGACCAGTACACCTACAATGAGAATTGATATCAGTCTCCTCACTGTCAGATGAATTGCAGCATTACAGAACACAACATGAACAGGATTAAATGTGCAACAACAGTCACACCACAGGACCGGCTAATAATAGCATAAAGATGATGGAGGGCAGACTACGTGAAGGTTAAAGTTTGTAATTCTCCCATCATCCTTCAACGTGTGGGTTTGTACAATTCATTTCCTTTGCTCTCCTCCTCTGGGAGAAGCAATTATAGTCCAGCATGCCCCGACAGGTACACAATGGCAATGAGAGCAGAGAAGCAAGCTCCTGAGGGAATCGCACTAAATAAGTATGATGACATAAAATAGCCCCGTCAGCTCACACCTTTATCTGTACGAGTCACAACATACAGGTTTGCATGCATCTGTGAACACAGATGGGGAAAACATCACCTGAAGTTCTGCTTGGTTAACTTAAATTTAAGGCTGTGTTTGATGCAATCATACCCCAGAAGTAACAGGGTCTTCTCAGGGAACTGGTAGTTCTGGAGACTGTGACTGTTGGAAGTCTGCTCCACTCCAACAATACAATAACCTTCACTCTTCTTTAGCTGCAGGAAGTCAGTGAGAGCCACAGGTTTCACCTGAAGAACAAACAGAGGCAATGCAAGCTTTTTTATACAGCACTTTTCATGTGCAGGACAATTCAAAGTGCTTTATATAAACCATGAAAAGGATCTCAGAATTAGCATAAAAGACAACACCAAATAGTAACATCCACAATAAACTCTTACAAACCTCCCAGCCTAGACTTAAACCTGTGACCTCATTACTGTGAGGCCACAGCACTAACCACTGCTTCATTGTGCACGTTGAACAGAAGAGGTCCAAACACTGACCCCTGAGCTACTCAGGTCAGCTCAGATCCATCCCTGCTGAGCGTAACTTTGGCCGTCTCAATACGACCTAAACGCCACTGGAAAGTCCAACCCAGTTTTCCAGTTCGTGCAACAGGATTCTGTGATTTACAGTATCAAACTCAGCACTGACATCGAAGAGAACCAGAACCGATACATGAACAGAATCAGTCACTAACCGAATGTAATGTAAGAGTTTGCCCAGAAAGCTGCTTTGTGCTGTGGTGAAGCTGGAAACCTGACTGGAATTTATCAAGATTTCAACTTTCATTTCAAAAGTCTTTCAGCTGGTTGAAAACAACTTTCTCATTAATGTTAAAAAGACAGATTAGAGACTGGGCTATAATTGTTTATTAACAAGGCACCAGCTCCTTTTTTGGCTTTGATGACTTGGGGGGAAAAAACGTGATTGAGTTAGAGATTTGGTGATTATATAAACACAGATCCACTTTTAAATGATGCACAGATAATATTTGAAAACTCAGTTACATAACATTCGGTCTGCAGGGCTGTCTATGTCTCCCTGCTGCATTGGCTACAACAACTAGCTTTTCCAGATGTTGTACACGTGTCTTCTTGGTCTTGATGAAGATTAGTTTAATAGTTTGCAAACTGTCAAGTCTCTTGTTAGATCATTCAAATTGAGTATCATGAGCTTATTTGGCAAACATCACCTCCAACAATGGAAGCCACAGCTCCGATGAGACACTCAGGGACTGGAAATGCTTGTCAGTAACATGGCGGAGGCTATCCAGAACCAGAGCACTGGCACCAAATATCTCACATGTCCTGCAGAGGCCTACAGAAATAATGAAGAAAATAAATGATGACACAGCTAAAATATCATCTTTCTAACATACTTATTTTTGGACTGTTGTGACATTTAGCATGCTACAGAAAAAAACAGCCTTTTTTGTATCTATAGGCAGTAATTCTTTTAAAATGAGAGGTTTAGTTGGAGCATGTCAGGTAATAATAATCACTTTACTATTATTATGGACACAAACAGACAGGAAAAAATGCCTCTGCTGGTAATTAAATATAATCCTAGTAAAACATTTACAGAAAAGCCAAGCTGGTGTCCTTGTTTACATCATTCAGTGTTAGTATTGGCTCTGAAAATAGATCTTTTACACTATAAATAAATTGTAAATGATTCTGCAACCAATGACCCGACTGAGGTAATGGCACCGGAGAAAACTTGCAGACAGAAGAAGATAGATGTCTGAAATAAAAGCTGGACCGTGTCTGATAAAATGTTTTTCATAAAATAAAATAATATTAATTAAAAAACAATCAGAATTTAACAACATTTTTAAAAAGTTCCTGATAGTAAGGTATATTTTTGCCTAATCTGGGAATATAGAATAAAAGCAAATAAATGTGCTGTGATGCTCCATACCTCCCAAATTAGTGGGCTTGTCAATAAGGGAGGCCACAACGACCAGGGCGCCGTGCAGTTTGCCCAGTCGAGAAGCTCTTTGTTGGGGAACCAGCTGAAGTTCTAGCTCCTGCTCCTGGATACCCAGCCTCCATGGGGTGATCTTCTTCTGCACCTCAGCCCAGTGCTCTTCCTTATCCTGCTCACCTGGGAGATACAACAGCATGCAACAAGGTTAGAGATGCATGTGTGAAAGTGACAACATGAAGTCATTTCACTGTTTGTGAGAAGTACTTCTGTCTTGCTGGATCCAGTCTCCAGGCTGGAGCTGACCCAAATCAGGAGCAGGATTTCTCAAAGGAAGAGATGGACTTTCAGAGAAACAGAACTTCTCAAACTTCCACAGTGGAATCCACTCATCATCGGCCAACTCCGACAGACTGGGAAAGGTGTAACAGATGGTCTAAAAAAGGTCAAACAGAAAAAAAAAACATGCTTCATACTGAACTGCTTTACTTAAACATGCTTAACTGGTTTACTACCTCAACACTGTAATCCCTGATTGGATGGAAGGCACCAAAGAAGAAGTGCTCCTGAATCCTCAGCCAGTTTTTGTTGGCATTTCTAAATGACAGAGTGTAAATAAATACTTGAATAAACACATAAAACAACAGGAAAAACCATATTCTGGTACTGTAGCTTTTCAGTTCTAACCCAGTGCTCTGCATGGCTTCAGCCTGACTCAAACAGGCTATGACTACAGAGGACAGTCCTCGAAAAGCCTTGGTGTCCTCCTCTTCCAGGCTCTCTGCCAGGCCCCACACCCTCTTCAGTGCCAGCAAGGCATACAGGCGCACACTGAAGTTGTGATTAAAGCACGACTGCAGGATGACATCTAGTGCTTTACGCAGCTGCACTGTCTTGAACAGAAACACCAAGGATAAGGTTATATAGTTACAGTAATGCAAGAACAAACAGACTCCAGAAGAAATAGCATAAGCTTTACCTTGTCCCTAAGATGTGGGAGGATTATATTAAAATGTACCAAGACTGACAGGAAGGTGCAGATGCTTGTTTTGGTCTGTTCATGATCCTGCACAGAAAACAAACTGCTTGGCTCATATTTTACAGCCACTGCTTGATACTGACTGGTAACACGGGCGAAAGAAAAGCTCACCATGTTGAAGCAGGCCCAAAAACTGTCAATGTGTTGCGGATATTGGACCAAGATCAGAATCATCATCCATTCAATGAGATACTTGACTGAGGCCTGATTACCACAAAACCCAGCTTCAAACACACGGTTTAGAAAAGTGGCAACAAATTCCTGTGTGCAGAAACAAGAACAACAACAAAAAGCTGCATTTCTCATTGAGCCTTTGTCTCCTGTGGGATTTATTTACAGTTATTGTCTTACCTCTCTGAGCTTTGGCAGCAACAGCAGCAGTGTTTGCCATACCCTGTTTTTTACCCGATGCTGGAGGGAGTTACTATAGTAACGTACTTTCGACTTTGATATGTCATTATCCTGTGGAGATAGGGTGAGTAATTGAAGGCAGATAATTAGAAATGGGGCTCAACTAATTGATAAATAAATAAATAAATAAAAAACAAACAAAAAAGTCTCATTTGTTTTCCAGCACAAGTATAAAATATTAATAATAATATCTTTTCTCACATAAAGAACAAACCATTTGCACATAATGTTTTTTTCTCACAGCCTGGCTCTTGTCCTGTTTAAAATGCCTAAGCTGGGAGTTAAAATGATGAAGGTTATAGTGAGGTACAGTACCAGTCAAAAGTTTGGAAACACTTTCCTATTGGATTTAATGGGAAACTGAGTCCAAACATTTTACTGGTACCATATGCTAAATTAAATATGACTATCCTCACATTAGATAACAATTTCTATCATTATATACACGTATGAGTGTATAAAAGAACCATCCGAAAGCATTTTTATGTACTGCACTGCAAAAGTTCAGGTAGTTGCAGGCAAAATGTCCCTCTCCCCCCCCATTCAGTGCAAAATGTACAAACTAGCAGCTGTTTTATAATAAATAAATAGCTAAATAGCTCAACACTGCTGGCTATCAATTAAAAAACTCAACACAGGGTTTTTTCCATTAAAATTAGTGCGCACACGTCGGCACGTCATGAGCATGAAGATCGATCCTCCACTATGAATGCATGGATATTGCGCGTTCCGTAACTCAGTGGTTCTGTAGTTTTATCAGATA
>JBAMIG010000017.1:9724663-9744017 GCA_037177335.1 Kiunga ballochi | reverse complement strand
GACATATGTATCTCAGTCCATTTGCAGGAAATCTGTACCTTTGCTACTGTATATCATCAGGAAAGTCCAATAGGTTGAATCTGTCCCTAAAGACTCTCTTAAGCGCTTCTCTCCCTTTCTGTGCACCAAAGCCAACGGGATCTTCTACAAATGGGCAGGTCATTTTTCCTGAGATCTGATTGGTCAGGAGGTGGCGCTTTTATCAAGAGCATAAGCTGCTCTGTAGCAGGTTAGCCGTTCAGCATCTGTTGCTGCGGTGATACGGCTCGGTAAGACGTGAACCAGAGTCGTAGAACAGAAAAGCCAGAGTTAACCCTGAAGTTACCCCTATAAGAGAAAATCCAGCTTCATTGTACAGGCCTCAGGTGTGTGTGAGATGAAACACCATAAATTGTTTGACATAGGACTGTATGTTAGAGATGCTGAAACAAAAAAAATGGTCCAAAACTTTCAGAGGAGAGAAAGTTTAAAGTAGGTCAGAAGAGCAAAAGGGTGCAAGAAAGGCTTTTCATAAAGAAGTCAAAGGTTTATTAAAAGTGGTATGTTCTGTTGAATTTGGAGAAACAACTTATGATAACACTTGTGTTAAACTATTTATATAGTTATTGCTTAATTTGTTCATTGCAAACAGATACAATGTACATTTAGCCAATAACCCTGATTTGCTGTGAGGGTTCAAACTTCCAAACAGGCATCTAAAAATGACCAATCAGGTAAGGGTATTAAAGCTGCTTTCAAAAAACATACCTATAACTATTATGTAACACAGTGCTGAATGTTCCCTTGTGCAATTTTAAAAAGAGATGCTTTTAAAGCTGCAATTTTCCAGTTTTCAGCTGATTTCACTTGGGCTAAATTTGATACCAATAGGACGTTTACACAGAAACGTACCTTTTTCAGTAATTCCATAACCAGCTCCTCTGTGAGTCTCTGATGCTGCAGATCACAAGGATCCAGGCGGCTCAGGAAAGCCAGTATGCATGTGCGAGGCAACTGATCATCTCTGTTATCACTGCAAAACAAGAGAAGCAGTTCACCTCTAATAAACACCAACATCACAAGAGAGACCTCTAGTGGAAAGTGTTTAACTCCCAGAAAACTCACCTTGTAACAGCCACATTGGCAGCACACTTTTCACCAAGTTGCTCCACATATATTTGAACATCTGTGACAAGTCTTTGAAAGAGCAAGAAAAAGAGCTGGAAAAGCTTTGTAAAAAACTCACAACAAATCAGAGAATTTAGGCTCATACCTACCGTTGGTCTCTCCTGAACACAGGTCCATAGAGACAAGCCTCAGAGATCACACTGATGTAGCTGAACACACTAGAAAACCCAATGCCAGCCAGCTCGCTGCTTCCTGCATCTACAGGCAACCATGTCTGACAGCAGTGCTGAAGCAGCTTTCCAAAAACACCACTTTTTGACTGAGAGAGCTCCAACAACTCAGTGGCAATCTAAAAATCAAGCAGTCGCCATCACTACATATATACTATGTATACTACAATTATAAATGTTAAAAAAGAAAATGGACTCCAGTCAACTATCCTGGAAACAATCACCTGTTTTAGAGTGGCCATTAAAGCTGAAGCCTCAGCATGCGTCAGCTTTAGCAGTTTGTGCTGGAAAGCCATGGAGATGAAGCCTTTTAGGGCCGGCCAGAAGTCTTGGGCATTAGTGCTCAGTCCCTGCACCAGCTCCCAGCTCAGAGTCACAGCTTGCACACACAAGGCCTCCTCATCATGCACTAACTGAAAACAAGAAAGGCAAAAACCAGTTATTCATGGTCTTAATAACTATTACTATATCCCATGAATCCTCAATCCTGCTCCCCAAGGGCCAGAGTGCGACAGGTTATAGAAGGTTGCTCCGCATCATGACACTGAATCAAGTATGTTGCTGTAGGAAGGTGCGCCTCAAAGATCAAGTATCCCTCCTATAGACTATATTATAACTGATATTAAAACCTTTCTGCTGTATAGAGACTCACTTGTGGCAGCACTGTCTGCATGTAGGAGAAAACAGGCAGGACCAGGTCACTTGGCAGCAGAGCCAGAGCTTCAATGCTGCAACTTAGAGCAGCTTTTAAAACCTCAAAGCTTTTGGAAATCTCTACTGACTCAGGAATCCAAGAAGCCTTTATCAGGAAGTTTAAGCAAATCCACTGGTCCCGCATAAATTTTGCAGCAATGCGTCCCCAGTCCTGCAGAAGATTTTGGGCTTCTCCATCACTATCAAAAGAGACATGTTCATCATTAATAGCAGAAAGATGCACTTAAGATGACAGTTTTATTCTTCTTTATATGGGTCTCCACTTACCCTGAACAGTCTGTTAGCTGTGGTTTCATCAAGGCATCGTTGACATTTCTCAGAGGAGCTTGACATTGTAAAGAAGTCACTGGATTGTAGAAGTAATCATTTAGGGATTTCAGAGCTGCCATAGTCCCCGTTTGCATAATGAGCCCTTCCTGATCCATGAGATCACAGATAGTGGCAATGGATGCCATAAAAACTGCCTTAGCCACCTGGTCAGCCACAGAGGGGATCTGGCAACAGAAACAAATCCATCTGACTCAAACAGATGAGGAGCCAACCTGATGACAGCGTGTGAATATTCAGAGGTGTACCTGTTGACTTGGCTCACGTAAAACTGCGAGGCCGTACTCGATGAGTTTGGGGAAGCTGCTCTGCTGAATTTTAATGCTGTGCACCGATGCAGAACTGCACATGACAGCTAGCTGCCTGAGGACACAGAGATAAAGTTCTGCTCTTTCCAAGTCAAACAGCTGTTAAAGAAAAAAAAAAAACATGGACAGATGTCAGGGAAGGCCACCAGGTACATATTTGTAATGGGATGGTGATAGTGACTTGGTCTTTACCTCCTGCAGTTCACCACACATACGCCTTATGATAAACCCCTTGATTGGATGGGCTAGTTTAAAAACCACGTTCTCTATGGCAACCATCACTTTATCCTCTGAAACAGAGATAAAAAGACGAGTGTCACAGAATAGTCAGCCTTAGTAATTTAGTGTAAAACACAACATTTCTATTTGGGAAATCTAATAAAATCATTTAATTTAAAATAGTTTTTCTCAAATTATAATTTAATACATTGTACCAACTGCTTTGTTGTAAATGAAATAAAGACTTTCATTTTAAAAGAACCAATGCATGAGTTTAAAACACTGGAAAGAAAACTATATTAGAAGGAATTCAATTACATTAAAGGTCAATTTAAACCCAATAATAACATCAAGTATTGAGAGCACAGAGGAAAATCTCTGCCTAACATATAAAGACAATTAGCTGTAATTTACTGTGGATCTGAACTTTCCAAAGAGCGTGTGTCCAAATGAGCAACAATGTTTTATCACTGCAAAGCTCATATCATACAAAGAGAGGAGACAAAAGGTGGCTTTACAAAGCCTAGAGCTAAGCTGCTAAAATGGAGAGGTTTTATTATAGTAGTGTACAGTAAGCATATGCTAATAGGTTTGTCTTAAAGTGATAAAACAGTATCAGAAACTAAAACAATCAAATGAATAGACATGTTTAAATAAACTTCTTTGTCTAGTCTACTAAACTAAAATCAGGTAGGTTAAAATAATTGAGCCTTGAATGATTGAACTCAATCTAAGAATTGACAGCTTAGACGATAAATCTGTTATTACAGACCTGCCGTCGCTCCGTTGCACTGACAGCGTGGCATTGCTCCGAGCTGCAGCAGTCTGAGGAGAAGCTGCAGGCCCTTGTCACTCTTGCGTAGAGGCAGATACATATCAGTGCTGACCCTGCTCAGGGTGTCCAGGAGGGGAGACAGCAGTGACTCCAGATGCTTACTGATCTCTTCACCTGTTCGATTCCTCTCCATGTCCACACACAGCAGAATGGCCCTTGCCAGCTTATCGGTCTCTCTAGAGTCAGGTAGCCTTTCAGTCTGACCTTAGAAGCAGGAAAACCGACTCTGATAAGTATACAGATGCTGGGGTTCTCATCTACGCTGACTTGGCACCGCATTTACCTGTACTAGCTGGAACTCGGAAATACTCCAGCATTTCCTCGTGAACGTATGCACTGATAGTTTCCTTTTTTGTGGAGGCATCATTGCAATCTTCAATCATTATCCTGGATTTGAAACTACCTTCATGTTCTGATAACCAGATGCACAACTGTTGGAAATAAGAAATCTAACAATTAGTTAATGTGTTACTGGTGCAATGAGTGAAGTTTTTTTTTCTTCTAAGTGTCTGTGTGAGGTCTACCTGATCCCAGAGCTCTGTTCCTCTACACAGCGACTCATCCGCACGAAAATGCATCAGGAAGTTAAAAACATCATCAAGGGTGACTTCACTCTGGAAAACAATTATATATATATATATATAATAAAAAAAAAAGAAGATAGCATGTACCTTTGTAAATGTGTTGACCAGATGCAAACAATGCCACAGTAACTCTGGCTTTACCAACAACTCATCCTGTATATTATTTTCTTCTCATTGTTCTCATGATACTGCCAACAGATGCAAAACTGATACATTTTTATTTGTTATAATTCTATATTGAAATAATTTATTATAGAATAATGGAAATATATGACAAAAATAACAAATATTCAATTAAAATAACAAATATTCAATTATTATTAACTGGATATGATTAGACTTTTCATTTTATGCCCTTTGTCTTGATTAAATAGTGCACGGCTTTTCAGTAATGCTGACTTTTTCATTTAATATTTAATCATGTAAACAAGACTGTTTTAATTAAATCAGCATGTCAGGTTACATCATTAATTATACAAATCAACCTAATATTAAAGTCACTTTCACTGTAACATACTGTATTACTGTCTTACTACTGCTGTGTGGAAGAGGGCGCTGTTCAACAAGAAGCATTGGGAAGCTCCTCTCAACAGGACCTGATGAGTGATCATGGTCAAGCGCAGCACCTCTCTGCAAAATAAAGTACATCAACTTAAACTTGCTTTGCATAAGCAGCCAAACTATAAACACAATTATCACACCTTAAAACATTCAGTCCACTGTTACCCAACAGCGGACTTGGGGGGAGTTTAGATATAGCCTGACAGACGAAGAGGAGGGGAACTGCACACCAGTGCTTAGAGCCCAGCTGCTGAATCATCTGAAGCAAAACAGAACCTACAAAGCAAAGGAAATAGACACAGGCAGATCATTTAAACATGAAGTGTGAGTCATGGCATTATATTCTTTGTGGCATCTCCTACCCCTAGCTTCTGATGGCAGGCTGTTGAAGAAAGTGACCATGAAGTCTTGAAGTTTAACAGCCACCTCTGGACAGTCTCCCACCCTCTGACCAGCTGACCTAGATGGGAACAATAGCTGGATCATACAAAACATTCTGACTGGCACTCCCATATTTAGCTGATTTTAAGCCCTCACCTGTAGAAGAGGGAAATTTCAGAGAGAACTTCCATAAAGGGACCAACGATAAACTTCAGAGGAATGCAAAAGAACAGAGAATGTTAAAACATAAATGAGATTATAAGTGGAAAAGAAAGAGTAATGGTACTTCTTAGGGAAAAGATAGTGTACCTGAGAAAAGGCCAATGCAAAAGCTGGCTGCTGCAGAATCTGTAGCTCGAGTAGATGACACACTCCTTCTCTCATCAAGGATTTGTTCTCGCTGTGGAACATGCGCTGATACACAATCAGCAGCCAGGAGGGATGAAAAAGGCCTGTAACACAAAAAAATGGGCTCAGACTTCAGGCACACTCCAACAATGAGACCTAACTTGTGTCATATATCTATGTTTTGTACAAGCAATAATCATTTGTTACCTTGATTTTCCTTCACTGTAGTTTGAATCAGTGTGTCTATTCTCTTTAAAACTGGCCGGACAACATGAACCTGTAAAAGAATACGATGCAAAGGTGTATCACGACTAACACCTCAGCACAGTGAAATAAAACTAGTCCGATTTTGTCACCTGGTTTTCCTCAAGGGTCTCCATTACTAGGATGTAATCTTCCCAAAATTCTCTCAGCACCTTGCTCTCGTTAGGGGTCCATTTAAACAATGACCCCTCTGCAAAAGTGTCACAACAAAAGTTTTAAGAAGCCACGTGACCATAAAACTAGTACAGTGAATACTTTTTAGCACATTGCACCTTCTTCTGCTGGAAAGGCAGGACAGTTACATCCCTCTTCCTCAGACAGAGAGACACATCTTTTCAGCAGGTACAGTGCTCTCTTTCGTGTCAAACTGTCTCTGTGAATTAGTCCATCTTGGACAATCTTCCAGAACTGAGGAGACAGACGAGGGTCGAGATCAAGAGTGCAGGAAGGAGGGGATCTGAGACACTTCAGGAGGTGGTCTGACAGGACAGTTAAACACAGCAGAGCGCGTTTGGTCACCGCAGGTGTGCGGTCAGCGGAGTGCCAGGTGCTCAGATCCTCCAGGATAAAGTGCAGGATGCTGTTTGACATGGCAGCACTGCAGGAGTTCAGTATAGTTAAAATAACCCTAACTATGACTTTGGAGACCAACGCATCAGGGAGAGATCTGATAGTGGGCAAGGTAGACGACAAGGCGTTGCGTATGAGAGGTTCATCCTCTGTCATGAAAGGTATTAGAGCTGCCATGGCTTCGGTGGCAACCTCCACACTGAGACGCCCCGAAACTGGCATCTCTTCCTCTGAAGACACCAATGAGGGCATGATGCACAGAACAGCTCTCCTGCATACAGTTTCATTGCACACTGCGATACATGCAGACAGAAGTTTGCAGACTGCGGCTGTACTCTCCCTGCAACGCGCGTTTTCTCCTGCCTCTGCTGATATTCTGGTGAGGAGAGGCAGGCATTTCGTCCAAATAACCGATTCAATTTTTTCGAAAATACAGCATCTTTTTGAACTTGTCAACAGAGTTGAATCTGAGTCTGCCAGAAGAGATCCTAGCCCCTCTATGAGAGCTATCAGAGCCTGCACCCGCTCTGTCTCCGGCCACGTTTCACTCGGCCAGGACGCAGCTTCAAAGAGAAGTTCGTAGTCAGGAGAACAGGACAACACTGCATTAATTAAAACGGAATACATCCTTCACATATTACGCTGTCAGGGGTAACCAAACACATCCACGACCAGGTTTTCAACTCAAAGCTGCTTTCATCTGCACGTTTTACGAACATGGAATGTAAACTTCCGTAAACGTCACACAAACTCTCGCGAGATGTTAAGAGAAAATTTGGGAACGCCTTCGTCGTCAACCCGTTTTAATGAAGCAATTAAAACTCTTGGTGTCATTATTCAGTGGCATGCCATATTTATTATATTAATTATTTAATAATAAAAACAAAACAGTGTTTTAGATAAACAGAGTAATTATGTAAAGTAATTATATTACTGGCACTGAGTAAACATTTCTACAGGACATTCTTTCCAAGTACCTCATGATGGCAAAATACATCAGTTCATACCAATTAGGAAATACAAAAAAAAAGAAAAAAAGGCTTTTTATTAAGGGGTTATACAACCCTCCCCCATTTATAAACCCTGTAGATTGATTACACACTTACAGATTACAGAAATAGTGCTCCATAATTAACACTTTTCTCTAGTAATTACAGCAGGGGGCGGATATTACAGAATGGGAAAGCTTTGAATGAATACAATGCCAGCTGTTAAAGGTAAAATTTTCCACATAAATGGCTCTAGTGTTGTGGAAAACTAAATAGGAAAAGATGATGCAACACAAAACAGTATTGTATCATGAAAAGTTATTTTAAAAGACGGGAAACAAAAACTTTAAAAAGAATTGGTGGACGACAATGTCAGCACCATAACTTCTGGAGACTTTGACACAAAAATTTGCTGACAAAAAGAAAATAGACCAATGAATATCACATTTTATGAAAAACCAATGCAGAAAAAAGCTCAAATATCCGTTGGTGTTGAACTTTAGGCACACAAGACGTTTTGGAGAACATTGACAGTGTAAAATTGACAAAAGACAAAAATTTGATTAGATCCATTTTGTTCACACATGTTGACACATTATAAAAAAAAAGTGCAAGTATTATTTACATAACATACAACAACAATAAATATGTTCTGTTTGCTCATCCACATCTTTTGGAGAAGGCATGCAGAGTTTGAATGCTTTCAATGTCTACAATTTGAGTCATCCCTCATCTGACAAAACACTGAAAATTCATGGGTTAGAAACTTTCCTGTGTTTGCAATGGAAGAGAAGGAACATGCTCAGAGTAAGAATTCCAGGAACTGTTCATCACCTAACATGTCCAGGGAGAGGCAGTTTGTGGATCTGCGGCCATAAAAGGAAGGTTTGGATTGGCAGCTAACTTGGGATTCAATAGGAGTCTCTGTGTTTGCTGTGGCATCTGGGAGCCCAAAGGTGTAGCTATGGGAGGAATCGAGTGGCAGCTCCTTCCCAAGGGGAGCTGGAGGTGGGAACAGACGGACATCATCCAGACTGTGGCTGTGTCGATCCACACACACTTGTGCTCCCGAGGTCTGTGTCTGTAATGATTACAGAGAGCATTAATGAAGAAATACACACAAACACAAACTGATACACACAAAAAAAGCAGCAAGAACAAGAAAATGTATGACTGACCTGTTTCAACATTTCTTTGGTGACTTCTTTGTGACTGTCTGGAAGAGCCGCTTTGTTTTCTATTAAGCCAACATGATTTTACTTGTCACTTTTTGCAAAGATGAAAACAAACAGTTTCATTGAAGACATATTTGCAGAGTTTGATGACAACACCTTTTGGTACCTTGCAAGTCAGCATCCGAGGAGATTTCTGCACAATCCACTGACACACCCTCCAGAAGGTCAGCCAACAGGAACATTTCATCAGGATCATTCACAAGAACCTCCAGTGGACTTTCAACACTAGTGTTGATTTCTAGAAAAAAAATGAGCACTCATCATTAATATAACATCTAAATGAATCAATAAAGTAAAGTCTAAGTTTAAATACATATACAAATATAATCAATGAATATCTTTCACACACAGAATATGAACCAGTACTGGCCCCTGAGCATGGCCCTTAACCCACTAGCCTAAGGCAGCCAACCGCTCTTTCTGTAACAATATAGAACAATATGGATCCAATCCAAAGGAGAAACAAAGAAACAATGTAATAATTGGGATCAATGAAGTATTCATTATTTTTCCACATGCTTGCAGTATATATTTTTCTAAGGGGCAAACTTAGTTAATAATTTGAATTAAATATATTTCAGACCATTAGTACAAACTAAAACTACATGTGGAAAAAAAAATTTACCTGAAATGCAAAGTTAAACATGCAAAGTATCAATTTATTTCATATGAAGTAAACATAAAATCAGTTTCAGCAAAGAATGCCTCACCTTCTTCTTGCCACCTTTTATCTTCTGTCCGAGCCTTACTGTCTATGTCAAACCCAGAGATGCAGGAGCTGTCTTGGCTGGTTGCTGAGCTCAAACACGTTTCTCCTGGCTGTTCCTCCATTGAGGTCATATCTGCATAGATGCTGTGCTGGCGGGCATCTGCTACTATGCCGGAGCTGCTGGTGGAGTGTCGAGACAGACCAGGGCTGCTTTCACTGCCTGGTGGGTCCAAATCCAGGTCATCACTGATGTAAGACTCTCTGTAACACTTCTTTTCTAAAAGTAATGAAATTCAGGTTTTAATCAAATTGAGGCTTTTTTTCCCCTCCATCTCAGTCTAGTAACAGCTAATATGTATGGATGAGTGATACTGGAAATTTTAGTATCACATTGATACCAAGTAGATCCAAAGCAAGTATTTCCAATACCGATACTTTTTGCTTCAAATTTCCCAATCATTTAATGATGTTTTTCTTTTAATATTGATAATGATTAGTATGATCACAGTGAGACCATTCTAAAGCTTTTTGTTTAATACAAAAATCTTCATTAAAGAAAAAAAAACCTGAATGGAAGAACAGAGGAATATAAATGTAAGTATTTTTGTTCTGGAAACAATATAAAATAACATCAACATAGTGACAATGTAATAAAATAAAGGATTTTCTAATGCCACACAATTGTTCGGAAAAAATAAAGTCAATTGTGCAAATTAGATAAAAAACAAACAAAATCAAATCTTACAGTTTAGGCTCTTATTCACATTGTTCGGCTTTTTACACAATCGATACTATCCTCAGCCTCTATATCATAGATATTTGTATAATCAAATAATAAACAATAAGCCAACAAGTCTTATTTTGAACAGGTCAGAATCAACCCTGTCATTGTCATGCTCTTTATACATATATGTCACATGACTGTGTTTGTTTACACCGCCATGTTGGCAGGAAAAGGAGATTCAAAATGAGCAGCACGGCTGTAAATCTATGCTGTTTACGCAGTCATTTAATTTGAAATCTGAAAAGCTGATTCTATAAACAAAAAAATAAATAAATAAAATAAACTAAAGGATCAGATCTCTGACACTTATGTCCCTGTGATACTTTTAAAAACTGGGCCTATGGTGCACGGGTATTTACTATTTAATAACGTTTTCCTTCTCCTACTCTGGACATTCCCTTAATACCTATAGAAATCTGGATGGAAATAAATAGATAAAGTCTGCTTTTATTAATAAAATTCAAATCTGGAGTCTTACAGCCCAATATTGTAGAGCCGTTACTGGGAAGGTAATCGTAACCGTGTCCAAACCAAGTTCACATTAACAACGGGCAGTATAGTTATCACTGTCTGTCTGACTGCATGTTGATTAAATCAATGCATGATTTCAAAATAATCAAACATGTTTTTAATTAATTTCTAAATGGAGTAAGTCATACTAACAATTATACATTAAAGAAAGCTAAAAGCAGTTTTCAAAGTTAATCCTTTCCAATCTGTATTACTGGTGAATCCCCCTTAACATGAATCATGCTGCTAAAAATGACACCATGCTCTGATGCTTAATGTCATCCTAAGAACAGACATGTTAATACACAAGAATGCTGTGTGATTAACAGGAAGCCAAAACCCATTCCATGTTACATTAGAACTGCAATCAAATGATGCAAAATAAATATGAGAAAAGTTTAGAAAGTAGTCGTATAGTGCCTATGTAGATGTGAGCTAAATTTGTTGTCTGTGTGCAATGAGCAGCTTCAGGTAATAACTTCCTTTTAACACCATAACAAGACTATAGAATCTTATCAAACCCTTTTTACTTTAAGTGTAAATCAGATATAAAGTGGCTTGCAATTAATGTGGAAATGTGTTCATTCATTCTGGTATACATGTGTTTTAAATACGGACCAAATGTATAGCTAAAAAACTCAAAAGGTTGTTTGATCAGTTAACTATGAGACTGAGAGATGTTACATAGAAATGTAGTGAAAAAAGGCTTGAATTTAACCATCTGTGACTACAACATGGCCTTATAGCGGTCTGTGACATTCATCTTCTTTTACCGTTGCTTTCCTCCAGCTGGCGTAGGTGTTTAAGAGCAGGCTGGAGGCTGAGGTAAAGCTGATGACTGCTGCTTAGATGCAAGAGGAGATGGCGAGACCGGAACGATGATCCAGTGTAGTAAACCAGCTTCCTGGCTGATGGCAAGCCATCTGGCTGGATCTCAAATTTCTTTCCCTGAATGAGACAAAATATTTTTATTCTTAATGTCCATTAAATAATAACAAGCATTCTACTTAATCTTTACAAGAAATGGAAATGAGCAGTAGAGAAGTGGCCATACCAGGAAGGTTAGACGCCCAACATTTGACCAGGGGAAGTCATATAACAGCTGACGCGTGTTGCTCACCTCCTGTGGAAACAAAGCACCACATTTAATTAACCAATTTTGGATACCTAATCTTCTTAAATTCACAGCGTATAATATCAATAATAAGTTGTCTTTTTTTAGCCATCTGGACTTAGAAAAGGCCAAGGGCTTCTCAAGATATCTCACGGTCTGTTGGCTTTTAAAATCAGCCAGGCATGGTGTGCTAATCCTCCCAGATGGCTTCAGACAGGGAGATCAAACAAATGACATACATATCAGGTACATATTTACTGACCGACTGCTGTCTGTGACAATAAAATATATTCTTCACACAGGCAGTCATAGTTCTTAATAGGACTACAGATTCTGAGATTAATGAATGCACTGATATACATGCTGTGTAATAATAACACAAACACACCTGATAAACCTGCATTCCCCGCAAGGTCAGCCCAAGTAAGGCTGTTCCCCTCTCCTCCTTTTTGTCCTGGACAAATGAATGATGAGATGTCAGAGAAGCATCTGAGTGGCTCAGATAAGATAGCCATTTCACAGTAAGGCCTCCTCCCCTCCTACACAGAAAAATCCTGAGACCGTGCTGAGAATTAAGTCAAAGTGATAACATATTACACAATGCATGGACCAGGCTTCCAATATCACTCAGTAAATTAGGGATTGTGAATAGGGAGGATAAGATACTGGAATGATGGCGGGTTACATAACTGCCCTTTAGTCATTTGTCCAAATTAATCCCAACTCGCAGTGCACTTGGACTGCACTTTTTCTTAACCCATTTTGATGAAGAGTATAAAAATTTTTTACAAGTAGAACGGCCTAGTTAAATAATCCAAATTATTCAAAAATAACTAACCTAAATTAATAAAATATTAGATTCAAGACCTTTTGCAATCTGTAAAATATGACTGGTACATCCTCTAGTTGGCACGAGTCTCTGATGAAGCAGAGGACAGCATCACGAGCAGACATCCCCCATAACTCCTGATGTACCTTCGGCCCATGGCAAAGTAAATAGTTTACTCCACGTTTAGCTATAATCTTCAGAGGGAAAGAAGAGACAGGAGAGAAATATAGCTTTAGTTGCCATTTTTAAGTATGTTTGAACCCTGGTGTGACATGGTAGCACATACCCAGGGGGGGAAATATTCCTTGGGTTCAAAATAAGGAGTGACCTCTGCACCCTCCCTCTGCAGTGGGTGGTCACCGAGGTCAGCCTGTAGCGCATAACCAGCCAGCTGGAAGTACACCTCCTCCTGTTGACGACATTCAGAGCGTAGCACTCGCTCCCTCAAGTCAGAGTAGTATAGAGACCGTGCCTTTCGCTCACTGGTACCATACACAAATCACAAAAAAGGTTCAAAATGAACAAAAATTGAGTGCCACAGCCGTAAAAACGAACAACAAATGCTTATAAAAAACACACCATATTAGTCTTCCATTCTCCACATAGTACTGTACTTTGAGGCAGAGCACCAGAGGGAAGGGTTTCCTCTGTGATCCCTGTGGAAAGACATGTGAATGTCGGCTATTAAGATGTAATTTCAATTAAATGACGTATTAATCACATGAAACACATTAAAGTCAAAACCTGAGCAAAAAGCTGCCTTACTTTTCCAGAATCTTGCCTCCATTCTTTTGGAAAGTACTTGATCAGTTTCTCATCCATGTCTAAAAATATGTGCTCATTGTCTAGGAAAGAGAAGGACAATCAGTAAGAGACTAAGACAGAAAAAAAACAAACAAACAAAAACATAAGTGAAACCAAGCGGAAAATCTGTCCCACAATGAGATTCAATTAGGTTAAAGAAAAGCCTGTTTTCTATTGTCAAAGAGGTTACCAGAAAACCACAACCACAATAGTAATATCCATAATTCCAGTTTCAATTTCAGCATAAAACAAAGAATGCTGGTTAAAAACTGTATTAAACATAAACATTGCAACATCTTATCTTTATATTTTGCCATGGATCCATCATGTAACTCCCTGAATTTAAGGCTCTGTCTACATCAATGTTGTTTTGCACAAATATAAATTAAGCCTCCATCTCCCTGGTGATTATAGGAAGGCTATTTGCAGCCTCCACTATGTATGATAAAGTAGTAATACTGTGCCTGGTCCTGTGAGTCATGACATAGGCATTTTCAGTTTGATCACTTTTTACAACTGCTTGTAGCTAAATCCCACTCACCAAACTGTTGCACAACTTGCTCTTCCCATCATCCATCTCATCCCTTCTCTGACTCACGTTCTCATCCTTCATTGACTTCTTTGAGTAACACTTGAGCAAGGCAGTTTGTGTCATTCCTCTACATCTTTTACCTCTACTCCCACTCCCCTCTTTCCATCATCAACCCATCCCTCCTCAGTGAAGCACAGGAATGCGAGGGTGCATTCCAGGCCTAATGAAGTTAATATTGCAGGAATTCAGGCCTAAGTGATCGCTGAACCAACACCACAAAAACAAAAGGCTGTTTGTGCAAGCAGTGAGCCACACAAGATTACCGAGGCATTTCAATTTCTTTGTTAAACAGGAACACCAGAAAAAGAAAGTTTAAGACTGGGTGGCTAAAGTGGATTACACCATTTAATTACCACGATGACAGAACAATATATTTTTGCTTTGATGAAATGGCCTAATGATGAATATGTATTAGATGAATAAGTGTCACTGCACTAAATAGTCATGGTTCATGAACATGATTCAACTTGTTTAGAAAAATGTAACTGTTGCTGAAATGTGACACTTCCTCGTCCGTTACCACTTCCAGGGTTCTGAGTGCTGCCGTGTGAAGCGTCACTGAAGAGCGACCTTACCTTTCACAACTGTGAGGCCAAATAAGTGCAGCTCGCTGATTCCAAGAAGCTCTGCAACATCATTTAAAACATCTTGCCCCGTGGATTTCAGCTGGACCAGATGGAAAACAGATCAAGAGGAGCATATCAATAACCTCATTCAGCACTATGTATGATGGTGAAAAACACATTCAGAGATTCAAACACTCACCCTGACAGGAATATCCAGCTGGTCTTTGTTGGGAAGGAGAACACAGATGGTTCGTTCCTGTTTGGTAGATGCAGACATCATGCCGTGTACTTAATGTGCCACAGTGTGCTTGACCTCTTCAGGTTCTTTATGCTCCCTCTGTCCTTCACTTTTTATGTGTTCCAGGGCAGTTCACCCATACTGCATCTAAAGAGACAGGTACAACACTGTTATGAGCAAACAACCCCCCCTTCACCACCACCACCCCCTATAAAATAAGAAAAAAATTAGTTAGACAAAATAAGTAATGCGCTTTGTTTGTTTGTGAAGTGAGACTGAATCTTTTTTGTTTGGCTTGTAATACTCCTAAGGGACTTAGTAGTATGGACATTTCTAGGTGCAGCCAAAGTAGCGAGGGAAAGCGGTTTGGAACACCTCAGCACTGGATGATGTGATTCTGTTGGCGTCGTAGGGTCGTGATCTCCAGCTCTCCCTCGAACGATCGTGGCTGGGATCCAAATCCTACCCCATGGTCCTCAGCTGAAAAGGCTGAGATGTCCTCTAAGTCTAGAGTCAGGAATGAGGTCCTGTGCCTTCAGTGGGGAAGTTCAAGAATCTTGTCTTGCGTGTCGGTAGATCTATATTCCTAACCTCACCTATGGTCATGAGCTGTGGGTAGTGACTGAAAAAACGTGGAGCTGCTGCTCTCCGCATTGACAGGAGCCAGATGAGGTCGCTTTTGCATCTGGTTATCATGCCTCCTGGACAGCTCCCCGCTGGGGTGTTCTGGACAACCCCCCCGGCAGAAGATCCAAGGGAAAATTCAATATATGGCAGGATAACATCTTTCAGCTAACCTGGGAATACTTTGGGATCTATGCCAATAAGCCGGCATAAGGGGAAAGGGAAGTCTGGACTTCCTTGCTTAGGCCCCCCTACCAACCTACCTACCCCTACCTTAACCCTAACCCCAGATAAGAAAAACAAACAAAAAAAGGAAGCAATTCCATTCTTTATCATAGGTACATAAACGCCTCCCAATATTAAACAACCAAGATTCTCATAATATGGCTTCCACATTAGGGGATAAAAAAAGAAATGTTTAAACATCACAAATGACTTCCAGAGGGATCAAACTAACCTGAGACACATGTTATGAGGACAGACATTGTTCTGACTTAAAAATCAGGAAATCTTCTATAATCACTGCAAAACTATGTGGGTGTATTAAGAAAAAGAAGCTAAAAAGATTAGATTCAGCATGTTTATCATAATCTAATCCTCCAACAATGATTAATAAGAACTAAAATGGCCATCGCTATAGATATGCATAGCTATGCATTTTCTTAGTAATTTGGCAGAACATTACAAAAAGAAAATGCCCGAACAAGTTTAGATTGTGTCTGATATAATAAATAAACGGCCCTGCAGGAGGTCACTCAAAGAGCAACCAAGGTTCGTCTGAATGTTGCCGTTATGCTGACCCAAGGCCCCAACTGGTACAAAGCTCATCTGATTAACGTCTAAGAATCAATTAATCAGGTTAATTACTGCCGTTCACCAATTCTGATCCCCTAAAGCCCACTTTGGACAAAAACAAAACAAAAAAGAGAGAACCTGCAACTTAAGCAACATATTTTGTAGCAACCACGTTCAAATAAGGTGTTCTTTTGTGCCTGTGTTTTTTTGTTTGTTTGTTTACATTACATTAAATAACTAACAACAAACAAAACAAAGTAGCACATTTTTGGATTGCATTGTTACTTTCTGTATTAACTGTCTTCTCACAAACAACTCTTCAGGAAAACTGACAAAAATCATTTTCATACATTGAAGAAACCTCCACAATGAGAAAAACCACAAGAAAATAAAATGCTTAAGACGATTTTCCTGAGAAAGAAGTTAAGGGAACTACAGAGTGTTCTTGGCTTATATGACCCGACAAAATATGATTTATGAACATGTTCAAACACAGCCCCACTAACAACTGGGTGTCAGAGCAAACAGACATAAAAAAACCAGAAATTCTAGTAGCATGAGTTATTTATGATGAAATTCTACTGAACTTTAACTTGACACTGAAAACTTAGCAAATGGTGCAAATCTTAGGGGGACCATATTCTACTTACATGGTGGCAATGTTTTAGCCTTAAATGATTTTTTTAAATGATAACAGTAACACGCGATCATCTATCAAGATCAACTTCATTTACTTGCAAGTTTTCTCTGTGACAAATGGTTTAAACAAAGAAATTGATTTATTCATGGGTTAATAAAGGTAGGACATGGTAGTCTTTCTGATCATAGAAAAGTACATGTTTGTTTTATAATGATGGTTTTAATGAATATATCTAATAATGAAATATATATATATAATCAAAGCAATATTGGCCCAACTTAATTTTTTGGGTTATATATGACAGCCAGTTTTTCTGCATACAGTTTCAAATGCAAGTTTACTTACAAGGACACTTATTCACATCTTTAAAACATCTTTCGTTGCTTACATGGGTTGAGCATCACATTAGAGCAGCCATCTGTATGCTTTAATTCTCCTGCAAGACTGTCATAATCCTGAGCACACTGCTGGCTCGTGCAAAACAATATTCCTGGTCTGCACTGTGCAAGCTGTCGGGAGTATCAGTCCATCGCTACTCCCTAAAACTATTCAAGAAAACGAAACCAGAGCATTTGCATAAATGGGGGAACACCATGTTCACGCATCCCACTTTAAAACAAAGGTGTGGATCCAACAGATTTTCAGTTTGGGGATTACGGGGTTGATTCGGAGTACTGATTAATAACTAGAATGTTAGAAAAAAAAAGAAAACTTTTTTAGAGGTAAAACAGTCTGAAACGGATGACAGTGGTATATTAAACTGACTGAATCGCTCCCCGCTATTCAAAGCAACAGAAGCGTCACGCTGTGAAGCAAGAGACGCAACTTGTGTCAAAGTTTCACTCAGAGTTTGTAACACATATTCATTCCTCAACTAAGCAAAATATCAACTAAAAGCAATAGTTCTATTGTCTTTATCATATTTTCCCGGGGAAAAAATAGGCTAGATGAAGTTGTACTGGTGCAACAAGTGCATTATTATCAGCTTAACCAGTAAAGTACAAAACAGTAAATTACTTACAATCAGAACCGATTAAACTCAAAAGTTTAGATGCAGACAATTGCTGTTTATTCAAACGCAGTCTTCTCCATTTTTCCAAGTAAAACCATGGCAATGTTGTCAGAACTGCTATTCGCCGCCCAGCCTTTCCCACGTTGAACGGCTGTGCGTAACAGCCTCACTGAAGCCGATTGGGTCATACCATTTACAGTTACCGTGGGTGGGGGTTTGAGTTTTTAGGTATAAATTACAATCTTTTTGTAATATTTTACATTTCTTTTGGAGATATATGATGATGTCAATCTTATGTGTGCTTATTATATGTGTTACCTAATCTATATGCGAGTTTTATGGAAACTTTTTAAACTTAAAATAACGACCCCCCGTTTTCTTTCATTGTGCTGATTACAAAGTTAGACAGGAGTTGCGGGAGACAGACTTGTTTACTGCGGATCACTTTCAAGAAAGACAGTTCAGAGACGTTTTGTTATTGAAATGGAAGTTAATATTGTAGCTGATAATGTCAGCTGCTTTCATAGATGTAGTGCGCGAGGGGCTAATTAATTGCCTTAATTGATGTGGAGCGTCAACGTGGATTTCTTTGATTTACGCGATCCTCACAGGGACTTAAATGAAGTTACAACACACTTCTACCATAATCAAATTGAATATAACTTTTTAGGGTTGATCATTACATCCTAAAGAAAAAAAAGTCGAACAAGTTTGCAATTTGCACGGAAGATAAATCACAAACGTCCACACGTTCCGGAAATTAAGGCCAGACCTGTGTAAAATTGTTCCTGGTAAGACTAGTTCAGGTTAAGGATCATTGATGAGAGGATTACTTAGTTCATCGACTATATATGGTAATTCCCATAAAATATTGCGCGCATTTCTAAAGCTACAGATGGATCTTGAAGGGTACCATCTGTGATACTAATGCCCCCTGTAGGGTTAGGAGGTTCACTGCAAAAACAAAGCCACAACATGAGAAATGCTGCCATTAGAAACGTGAAATGTGAAAAGAAAGAAGAAAAAAAAACCCACCGAATCTAAACTTATTATTCATTTTTATACCACTTAATCCAACTCAGGGTTGTGGGAAAGCTGGGGCCTATCTCAGCAATTAGCAGACAAGAGGCAGAGAATCAAAACTAGACTCAATTAACTTATTAAATAACACTTTTGTAGAGTTTTAGAAATGCAGATATCCCAATATAAATTTGAACCAGAAGATTGCATTTACAAGCCATGAAGAGGGATTTAAGCTTTATCCCCAAACATCGCCAAATGCTGAAATAAACAAGCTGGAAATAAAAAGTCTTGTAACCAACTTTATAATATTTAATGGTAAAGCATAATGGCATAGTGTGTATATATATATATATATATATATATATATATATATATATATATAAAGAAAACTTTCCCAGTTCAAATCACTACTTTCCCGTTTAAAACATAATCACCAGTTCAT
>JBAMIG010000017.1:9709045-9724563 GCA_037177335.1 Kiunga ballochi | reverse complement strand
ATATATATATATATATATATATATAAAGAAAACTTTCCCAGTTCAAATCAATACTTTCCAGTTTAAAACATAATCACCAGTTAATCAAGCAAATACTTTCAACACACGTTCATACATAATGTGCTTTTGACGAATAATAATCATTGCTTATAACCCCTGTAATAAAATGTATTTATGTCATAGGCAAAGCTTACTCTCCCAACACCAGGCTGGGTGAATGTGCAGAATGCTGCAATGGCCAGGAACAGCATCAAGTATTAAAACCAGAGCCAAGGCTGTCAAATCCAAACCACAATCCTATTTCAAATGCAATCTTTGCCCTTAAAAGTGATGGACAAATTGTTGATTAAAAAAGTAACTTGTACAAATGACAATTTTCAGTACAAAAGCTAGTAAAATGTAGTTTGGTGCAAATCAATGCAGTCTCTTAAAACTTGTGGAAAAACTTTTGCAAAGGACAGTTTGTGCAGACAAGGGCCAGCTCACCAGAAACAGCCATTTCATGTCTGTAGCAGCTACACTTCCAGTTCAGCATCGAATATTCCTTAAACTCTGAGTAAAAACATTTTAAAGTAAAACATAAAACATAAATAACACTAAAAATATAGCATATAATTGGGGGGGAGAGTGGTTTCCCCAAACACAAACGTGAAAAAATGGCAGTAGAAAAAGAATAAAAACAAACTCCCAAGTCCTCCATGATTCCAATATAAACACAAAAGTAACACAAAATAACAATATGAACAAGAAGATTTTGTTCCAAAGTAGTTGAAAAGTGTGTTATAACAGAAAAGATCATGTAGATGTGACGATCAGAATAACTTGTAGTTGCTGTGAGGTATTAGCGCCACATTCCTATTGTTCCTGTTGACTGCTGTGACTCAACGCAGCTCTACTGAAAAAACTTGAGACCTGCAACAAGGAAGAATTTCTCCAGGAAGATCTCTGAATCAAGGACGGCAATGTGGGCCGCCCGGCCAATTAGGGAGTTGGCTGTATTGGGTAGGGCATGAATGACATCATATCGTACAAGATTGCAGTCTTTGTTCTGAAGTACTGGCAGCAGCAGGTTCTCAATCATCTCAGCATAAACAGGTCCTGAAAAAAATGAAAGAACAAAATCACCAGCGTTGTGTGTGACTAATTATTTCTGCAAAAGTTCAAACAAAAAGACAAAGAGAGAAATAAAGAAAAACAGAGGAAGGAATGTAAAAAAAAAAACAAGAAAAAAGGACAGAGCCATGTAAACCAGTCTAAAGCAGAAGTAAAAAGTTGTGTAACTGCCTGAAATATTTTTAACAAAAATGGCATATTACTTTTATTCGTAAGTAAAAAGTGCAACACACACCGTGTTTTGAGTTTCTTTTGCTTTCTTAGGACACACTCACATCAGCCTTTTAGATTTGAATCTAAGTCTTTCCGATACAAATACAGGAGGTGGACTTTAAATGAAGAGTGATGTAGGTTCAGCACACAACACTGCAGGTAAACAACCAAAACACACACGTGTGGTATGACAGACTCCTCTGCTCTGATAAAAATCTCATCTACCAGACTGTTATGATCTCATCCAGCACCATCATGTTTTGCTTCTGGCAGAGAGTGAGACATGTTTTTTTTTTTTTAAAAGGTCCAATTTATTTGTGAAGTGCAGCGTAAACCCAGTACCGATCCGGGATAAAGTCCTTCTCAACTGACATTAATTCCCAATCGGACCCAGTCTAGCGGACCATCCAGGTGTGAATGCACCCTTACCTCTGCAAAGCCACATCTTATTTTAGATAAGTAATCTTGTCTTGTAACTAGCTTATGAAGGATGTTACTTCCACCCACCTGTTTGTTTATCCTTTAGTGCAGTTTTACACATCTCTATTCGAGCAGAATGATAGGGAACATAGCGGTCTTGCAGTGATCCCACCAGAACTACATTCTTGAAATACTGCAAACCTTAAAAAGGCAGAAAATGTGAAGATTTGATCTTTTTATACTGTGTTCTAAATATAGAGCCTAAAATGTGTTTAAAACAGAATAGCTAACCAGATTTTTTGCTCAGTTTGTAAAGGAAAGTTTGGCGAGGGTCAGAGTGATCCCTGCATGTCAGCTGCAGCAGGGACCCAGATTTTTTCCACTTCTGCATGAACCACAGACCTGAGGGCAAAGTTTCACAATGTTAAAAAAAAGATAACATTGCAAGTCATCATGAGTACAATCACACGGTTTCTGACTCTCACCTGTGTTCACCAGAGCTGAGCTGTTGTACAGTGTTCCCAGGTGTGGTCCAGAAAGGGAAAGGAAGGTGTGCAACTTGTTCAGGTAGCATTTAAACCTTGGCCTGGTCAGCACTGATCGAACTATTAGGTTCCCCAGAGAATGACCCACAAAGCTGTAAATAAATCAGAATGGTAGTCACTTTTCTTAACCTGCTTAATCCAACTAAGGATCCAACTCAGAGTCACAGGAATGCTGGAGCCTATCCCAGCAATCAAAAATATGAATATTAAGGTTTATTAAGTTTATTCAGTATGCTGTTCATAGACTCATAAATCAACACAAGTTGACGTTTTTCCACAAAACTTCACAACAACCCAATTTATGGATTGATGCCTTGTTGTTTTTTTTTTTGAGAAATCACTACTTTATTCCTAAGAGTAGTAAAATATAACAAGAATTTTTCCAATAATCAACAATTAGATATTACAGAGGCATATTACCTTATCTTTGACAAAGTAAGATTGTATATCTGAATGTACTGGACTATTTCATCCAGCAGTCGATCTGTCATTGATTCAAAGTCAGCAAAGGTGTCATTCTGCAGATGAAAGGAACATAGACTTATAGACGATGTTCTGCATAAGATTTAGTTACGTCAACTTTTGAGTTAAAAGGCTCTGAATTTAACCTGATTCCTTTCAGACATTAGGAAGTCGATGCGAGCACCAGGCAAACCCAGCTCAAGATAAGTCTTCACCAGTCTCAGATCTGCACTGTTACCTGCAGTAATACAGGAAACAAAAAGCAACATTAAGTGTTTGGAGAGACACCTATAGCGTTGTAAAGGGACAGTTTTATCGCCAAAGATTCCTACCATCCAGGCCATGCACACACACTATGAGATGGATACCCTCTTCACAACCTTCATCTTCCTCTAAGCTGAAATAGGGCACAGTAGATGCAAGTTCTGGGACTTCACTGTACAAAAAACCAGGGAGCTTTAGCTGCTTCATTTCCTCCTTAGCCTTGATGAACCTGAAAACATTATCATGAAATTGCTTGATTGTGTGAAACATCAGAAATATATGCACGAAAGGTGTTATAGAGGCAAAAAAAAAAAAAAAAAAACTTAGAAGATGACTCACGCTTTCATCTGTGGCGTGGGTGCACATTCATACCAATGTAGACTGGAAGAAAAGGAGGTGGAGGAATATGAAGGTCTACCCAAACTATATCCAACACCGCTGGAGGCGAGGTTGGGGCACATAGGAGCTTTAGATAAATCCTTTGTTCCATGGATGCATCCAATGCCAAGCTGTTCAAACAGAAGACTAGTCTCTTCAACAACTGGACCCCCTGCCACAGGTTGCTCATCACCAGCAACACCATTTACAAAAGCATAGCCATCACCTTCCTCATAGTATCCATTTTCAATCATCTCATGTTCTGTCTCATCATCATCTTCCTCAAGTTGTGGCCCTGTTTTAATTCCTAAAGTGATAGCAGATGTTTCTACAGGGCTGATCTCAGATACATCTGTGCTGGAGCATGAGCCAAAGTAGTTTTCTACCATCCCACGTTTTACCAAGTCAGTGCTGCTAGTGGCAGAGTTACTGGAAGGGCAGGCTGTATGAGCTTCACTATGGGATTCTTTAAGGGTCCCAGGGCCACCCGCTTCTTCTCCTCCAAATTCAGCATTGCCCGTTAAGTTGGTTTCCATGTCTAAAGCAGGTTTTTGAAGTTGATCACCTAAGATACTGTCAGGGTTGCAGGCCACATCAGGCCTTTTAGGTTGATCCCCAGAAAAGACTACACTCTGCTCCTGCACCAAAACACTAGACTTCCTGCCAGCTCGGACATCAGCTCCGCCGGAGCTTTTTGAGGACCCTTCACCCTCGTCATCAGAAGGCAGGGAGTTGATAGAAGTGAGCGAAGACTGGACTCCACTGACAGCACTTGTATTTTCTGGGTACAGAGAATCTCCTGCACCACTAAGCTTCTGTACTGGGCTTTGTTGAGCAAGCCGGGGAGCAACACTCTGGAGAGTCCTCTCAGGCTGTGGAGCACTGACACACAATTCAGAGACACCTGGCCCCGCACAGGTATGCAGCCCAAGACCAAGTTGAGTGGCAAAGGAGCTGGGCTCGCTCTCAATCCCCGAGTCTGAGAGGCGTGATGAGGCACTGGCGGCTCCACCATCTGGCATTCTGATACAATCGCCCTTTACCTGAAGTGAGACCAAATAGGACCGGCCTTGATGTGCAGCCTCTTTACAAGGTCTTTCAAAGACAGATTCAGATGTGGACTGATGGGAGTCATCCAAATCTGTTTGGCTAACCTGAGGAATTTTACTGCTCAGATTTCCGTCCGCATGATATGGTAGGAGGAGCGTCACTTTATCAGCTTGGTTACTAGGTTTCATCTCACTTTGCTTCAGCCCAGCAGACCACAGTGGCAACTTCTGGCCCCCAAGATCAACTTGGTCCCCTTTTGACATTTGCTGGCTTGTAGCAATAGCCCCAGTACCTGCCTGAGGATAAGTGTTTTTTAAAAGTGCTTTATGAGAAGCACATGTAGTGATATCATTATCTGCAACAGAATAATCAGAAAAGTTTCCAGAATGTACTGGTGCGGCACCAGAATAAAACACAAAACTAGCATCAGTCCGTAAATAACTATTCGAGTCTCCTTGTAAGGCATCTTGTTCTTCATCATGGTTAAACGGAGCCTCTCTTTCTTTGTATTTTGTGCTACTGTCACCATGAGGAGCTTTAAGGTTTTTGTAGCCCAATAAAACAACAGAATCCTTTGAACCCTGTCTAATCAGCTTCTTTGAATTCTCAGTCTTTGAATTTTTCTTTAGTTTTACTGACTTTCCTTTAGACTTGGATGGTGGATCACAGCTATCTGGCAATGTATTATCCACAGGGCCACAACGTGACTCAGGAATGGGACTTGCTCCGGCACTATGGTCCTTTGTGTTGAGCTTTTCTGCTTTACTTGAAACAGAACCAGTCCTGATGTTGTGCAAGCCGAGCCACGGTCCATCCAGGTCTGCAATATAACACAAATTAGAGGAAAACAAAATAGAGACTTTATTTTTTTTTAAACAAAGTGTAAGTGAGCAAATATATTGAACAAAAATGCAATACTTTATTCCTGACCTTCAGTGATGGAGTCCAGGTATCTATCTTCAAAGATGATTGGCAGGGAACTAACATCCCCATCAAGCTCTGCGCATTCTACTGGAAGCGGAGGCAAGGACAAGAAGTAGCTGGAGCTTTTGATTGCATTAGTCATCTGTTGGTGACTGTGAGCACTATGGGAAACCAGAGAAAAATAAATTAAAGCTGTGGCATTTTAAGTAAGTTAAACCTGACAGAGTCAGTGCTTTATTTAACCATGAAAAAAGGAATGTCAATACAACTCACTGAAGTTCCTGATAAGCCAGTGCTGATTGTCTTGGATGTTCAAGACAAAAAAAAGCCTCAGCAAATCGCCTAACCTGTAAGAGCACACAGGAATACTTACTTCACCATTTAGCATTGCCTTAATGTTTAGTGTTTGTTTTATTAAACAAGGGCTTTACATTTTTATACATAATCTATTCACCATAAATTAATGCTGTTATTTACTAATCTTCATTTTACCCCAACTTGTATAAATGTTTTCTTTTTAAACATCACTGTGCACCAATCTGGTTTTTCTAACATCCAATAAAAATGTTAAACGCTACCCAACAATAAAGAAACACATATATAGAGTTTATAAAAGATTCAGTATAACTCACTCTTAGTGCATGGTGCTCTATAGCTAGAAGGGCAGCAACATGCTCCTGCAAGGACACAACTTCTAGAAACTGTCCCCAAAGGGCCATAAGCAGAGAGCAGAGCTGAGCCAGGTTCATGTTTACTAGTTCTGCCAGCTCATCGGGGGACTCGGCTTTTTGCTAAAATGAAAAGGAGACAAATTACTCAGCAGAGGGTTCAAGTAAGCGTATTACATAATGACCATCAAATATTACTTTATGTCACAGTAATCAGTAAAACACATTTACCTTGGCTTGATTATCAGCTTAGTAAATGGTGTAGACTGTTTTCTAATCACCCAATCTTGCTAAACCCAAAACCTATTGACTCATCCTTATTAAGTCAGGTTTGAAAGGCTTTCAGTGCAACATATAAAACACCTGGCCAGGTACAGACTACCTTATGTGGCTTTGTTTAACCATTCCCAACATCGGTATGTCTAAAAATGTTCAATTGGAAGTTTTATGAAAAATGAAAAGCTAAATACTAAACTAAAAACTCTTGTATGACATCATGTGTATAGCATTGCAACATGCAATAAATAAATACTGGTAGCTCAAACATTCAGTTTTGCATTTATATCAATAAATTTGATTATAAAACAATATAAATTTGTGTGTCTTGAAATTACAACAAAGACATTTCAGATTTGAAAGGTAAAAGTTAGACATTATCTATGGTCATACAAGAATGTATATCATCTTACAGCTACTTTTATCATTAAACTCTAACGTGACTGAACGAGTATGAACAAGTCAAAGCTTTTTATCTTTGCTATGCAGTGATAGCTTCTTCTCCAAACCAATGGAAATGCATTCATAAATTTGCTGCTGCCATATTTTGATTTACCCCCAGATCAAGAAGGAATCAAAGCTTCAATATCAGGTGCTGAGTCTGTTCTACAAATGTTTTCCATCATTGTCTACTCAGAAAAAATACAAAAACACTCAATGGGTCTTACCTTTACTTGTTCACACAGCTCTGTCAGACGGGCCTCTAAGTCCAGTTGTTCTGGTGGAAGCAAAGTTATTTTAAGCTATTATTTAAATATACAGAAACCTTTCAAAGAACATGTGAATCACTCTGCATCAGAAAGGAGTGTTAGGCAGCACATGTGTCAGCATGCATGAGACATGACCAGAGAGCATAAATACATTTTTTGCAGCAGTGTTAGGAAGCTTTCTGCCTGAGGCCTTGTTGTAAAGATGGAAAGTAAAGAGTGGACTGTATGTGCAGCAGTGAAAGATAAGATGACAGCAGTTCAAACATGTTCTTTCAAAAAGGGCATGGCGTTTTCTTCATGAAGGAAACTGGAGTGAAGAGGAAAAGGGAGAGAAAGGCAAGTTGATCTGAGGTACCGTAGGGAGGGGACATACCTATGTAGACGGGCCTTTGACCTCGGGGATAGGGTCTTCTGAGAACTCTCTCATATAGGACGTGCATGCTGGGCTTGGCTAGTAAGATTGCACATATAGGCATATTTAACTTTTTTTTTATTATTATATGCTGGGTTAATACCTCTCCACTAGTGTGGATTAGTTTCAACAGTAGTTCAGTTTATGCATTTGTGTTTGGTTTTGGTCTACAGGTTAGAATTAGTCTCTCTACTGAGAAAAGGCATCACTTTGTGAATAGAATTAACAAAAAACATTAGTTAAGTAAATTAAGTTTAGTGTTGATAAGCCATTTGCTGTTGTCTTTTTTAAAGGGCACATTATGGATATGTATATGGATAAAGTGAGATGAAATGAGATCACAACATTGTGAAAAACAAACTACAAAACACAAGCCAATAAAAATAAATAAAAAATAGGAAATACTAGTAAAGGAAATACATCTTTTTGCTGTGTTTACAGGTTAAAAAGAAAACAAACATGTTGACAACATATTGTAAACTCATGCAACACAAGCGTATTCAAAGCCATAAGCATACTGTACCCAGTTCCATACGCTGAGAGGAGGGCAGGTCCTTGGTAATAGAGGTGAAGTAATCAAACAGGCCCTGGTAGGCTGATAGGAGGTTGGAGCAAAGGTTTTGGTGCAGACTGAGAGCATGCTGGAGACAGTGGTCAGAAACCAGGAACATCCTCCCCTAATGGACCAATAAAAGGGACAAAAACATTTTAGATCAACATGAAGCCTGAAAATGCAAACCTTCACAAAGAGTGGAATAAAAGAATCCTGAAACAAGATGTGGGGAAAAAGATGTGGTGTGCCATGCATCCTCTCTGCATTCACAGCGTATCCATCAATACCAACATCCCAACAAACAGGTTGGGAATAAACATAAACAGGTAAACATGTTGATGACCTTTACTTTCCACTAAAAAATTACTTTCCAATACACAAGCATGATTTATATAGTTTATGCATAAATTCTGTTTAAATTATTTACATGTGTAACACACTGAGACTACAGTGGCCACAAATATCCATTAAATATATTAAATATTTGTCCATTAAACAATGTTAACTTTTAATGAACAAATGTTAACTTACATATTTTATCTATGAATTGATGATAACTTTTGTATTTAAACTGAGAATTATTTAACTCCTGACTTTGTAACGTTTTATTGTAATGTGCCCAGCTACCCGGGACTGCAGATGGAAAGTAGCTTGTAGCTACATCTGATCCAAAACATGTACATGTGAAATTAATGCATTTGTACATGGTCCCTGATAAATAAAGAACAAGCAAACAGGATAAGGAGGAAATAATGTTCAACTCAAAATGTTTGTTCAATACCCAAAATATCTCTATATCATCTTTTTACCATCTCTTTAGTCATATTCAAAATGAGTTGAAGGCACAATTACAATAAATACCACATTATTACAAATCAGATGGATCTGATTAACCATCCAGATGCACACATTTAATTCCTCTGAACTTTGCTATAAAAATCTAGTCATATAAAAAGTTATTAAAAGTTATTAAAAGCTTTTTCTCACTTCTCTATTATAAATATCAAGAAGTAATAAAGAACATTACAGTTCTGCCTAAATGACTTTGGTACAGTTGTGCTACTGCATCTCAGAGTGCTTTCCTGATCAAACATGAGGTCTGATAGCTTCATCTTCAGCTGATGATACTGATATCTCTCCCCAAGCTTTAAATGACATCAATGTGACACAAACTTTGTGGAAAGGGGTTCTACTTACATCTGGTGACACTTGCTTGACATATGTGCTGCCAAACACCACATTTTCCAGAGGTGGTATGACAGAGTCTTTGCTCTGAGCTGGAGCATTTCGGTTAAGCCATGTGGTTTTCACAGGCCGAGGAAAACTAGGAAAATGTTTGTTAAAAATGTATTTTAGATTATCAAAAACATTCAAAACCTGATTATGATGTTTTTTTACTTTTAGCTTAAAATAAAAGCTCTATTTTGTATTGTTCCATAATTATTTCAATGAAAGAACATTTTAATGCAAAATACAACTGCTGCTTGTCTGACCTGATGAGAGGCTGATGTAGCGCCACAAGAGAGGCATGGATAGCTACAGAGATAACAGACAGGTGGAAATAGTCAAACATGACATTGATGTGTTGGTGGATGCCTCGCTGTAGGCTAAAGTGCAAACGAACTGTGCGACCACTGATGTTCTGTAGAGAGCTTGGATCATCTGGCCTGAGGATATAATAAAGACAGGAGATGTTAGTGATGTCTAATTCAAAATGATCCATAATGCTAAATGCAGTTGAATATTTCACCTACGTGTAATCACCATCTGTGAAATACAAATCCAGTAGGAGCTGAAAATCCATGTCACTGAGGGAGTCTTCCACCTGAGGATCATGAAAAACAGTTTTACAATAAAGTGATGCATGCATGATCAGACAGTTCTATAAATAAAGACGTTTTTATATATTAATTCTAAAAATCCTGTAAGATTTATAAGCTTTTTGTTCTATGGTCTACAACTCAAGAATGATTTTAGAACTATTGCTTTATGTCAACACATAGAGCAACATGATGGTTATCACAAATAATAATAACTGAATTTATGGATTTGAATCATTTGGTTTATATGAATGCAAAACACTCTCCCATAAGCTGTGGCACACCTAGATTGAACACCCGTGTTAGATTTTTCAAAAATAACTTTTTTGGCCTGAATTAAAAAAAAAAATTAGAAAATCTTTTTTAAAAAAACCTGAAAATGAACTAAACTGTGCTGGCATCAAAATAAAGACACAGGACACTATATTGATTATTACTCTAACAATGGATTTCAACTGAATTAGATTAACACCCCATCTCCATAAACCTACCTTCTTTTCATCAAGCAGCATCATAACTTTGAAGAGAAGTACATCATTGACCACAACCTCTTCATTCTTATAAAGAATTTGGAAAGTTTTGCTGCAAATGACGTCATCTTGGACTGAAGCAGGAAATGCCAGATCAGAGCCTAAGAAAAAACCCAATATGATGACCTGGTAATAACAGATAACTATTAAGTGACAGTAATGCTAAGGTCTTGGGTCTGCTAGAGTACTACTAGAAAGATAAAACGTTTGCATAAGCAATGTTAATAAGTCATATATAACATTATACACTATTTTTAACAATAGAAAAAGAAAATGTGTTTTTTTCCCCCCAACTCATTTTAGCATAAATACAGTAAGAGTGAGAATGGGAAATAAGAAATAAACAACATGCATTTGTAAATCCTGCTTTATGTGAAAGCAGACAATTGGGTTTATAAGAAGCCGAGGCATTAAGCTCAGAGCCCTGAATAACTGACCAAAAAAGGTGGTCTCAGGATATAATAACAAAACTGTAAAATAATTTTCTTTTTATAAATAAAAAAAGTTCATATGCAAGAAATGCTATGTAATCAAGATGTAGGTGAATCTAAATAAGGGTTTCACAACTTATCCTGCAGGTTTTTTATGTCTGATTGTGCACTCTATGCCCTAACCCCTCATTCACTACATAGTGCCTTCATTCTGTTGCCATTTCACTACTTTGTTGCTGTTGGGCATCACTTAACCAGCAGCTGTAACTATTGCATCCATAATGCACTTGAAGATATTGTTCCAAATCTGGTCCAAAGTTGTGCAAAAATAAACCACGAGACAAACAATAGGACATTCAAGCTTCCCTGAAATATATCTTACCTCCTGGATGAAGCAGACTGGTCTCAACTTTGTGTGGAACTCGAGTGGGCACCTTAAGACTAGCACGCATTTGATAGAACCTTTAAGGGGGAACAAATTACACATTTTTCAAATGATCATAAACCATATAAAAACTAGAACAAAGGCTTGGTGTAAAGACATAAGTAGAAGGTTTGCAAAAAGAAAACGGACCCCACAGGTTAGATACAAGTGCCTGCATATGTAAAAAGACACTACTCCTCTCATAAATGAACAATGAGCACCTTCTTTTTGTAGTCACTCATGTAGTAAACCGAACCTCTCAAAGTACTGATGACTCAGAAACACAGAGCAGGAGTTTTATCACGGCACAACAAGGCATCATTACACTGTTTTTAAAATAATTTCTGGATTTTAAAGACTGACAATTACAGTTGTTTTCCCGCTTAGTGTTTACTTACACCTGGCAAACAGGCTGTATTTCTGTAGTATTTTACTAATCTAACTGACCAGCCAAGTATTTTTATATTTCAACTTCAAACTCACACTGCACTTTTCACACATACAATGAATTCACTGACTGAACACACTGGTGGTGTTTGTGAGGGTCAGTATTTAAATTAAAGATGCTGTGAACTGGGTATTAAAATTAGTAATCATATGATTACCACCCTCTCCACTTCACCAACTGGGTTTGTGACAAAATACTTAATGTGAAGTTAATAATTGGTCATGGTATTCACACTGATAAAAATTCCAACAAGTAGATACAAAACTTGAAAATATGCATTTATCACAACATTGTGTAATGTTTTCTTTCTGTACTACATTAACAAATATACTACAGGTTTTCCATAAAAACATAGCTCCAAGATTAGTAAAACTGCAAAACCCTGAATTTTTTTTATTGTACCACAGTAAAATATCAATTTTAGTACCATTATCATAAAACATTTGCGGGAAAAGCATTTGAAGATGCCCAAATGTTTTGCATGGTACTCTACCCACCAGAAAACACATCTTGCTGTTTCAATTAACCTTAGGAAGTTTATTTTTTTTCAAGCCCTGCAGCAGTTTTTGTTATCAAGAGCCAAATTCAAATCAGGTGAGTCAGATGAGTTATAGCCCTTGCATACCTGTGGTAGTTCATTGTATGACTAAGTGTTATGCGGATTCTTTACCAAACATCCTACAAAAAAACTTGCAAAAATCCTGAATATTTCTCCCTAAATTTCTCCACCAACATTAAGCTGAAACGCTAAAAGGTTTGCTAAACAGGAGCATTTGATAGGTCTTCTGGAAAAAGGCTAATAAAGGATGATACTATAACAACATTATTAATTCTGGATAACAATCCTGTCTTTCAATTATTTACAACAAATGATAACAATGCCAGATTTCAAGAGGAGCCTATTGGTAAATGAGACTCAACTTTAATACCAGCCCGTAAGAGTAAGTACAGGTCGCCGTAGATTTTCTCAGTACACACTTAGAGCTTTTGTCCTGACAAGAAATCTCTTGTGAACCTCAAGAGAAACCAACTGCTTCACATATGAGAAGCAACACATAAACAGGACATTTTCTGTATTAAATGTACAGAAGAAAACAGTGAAAGCACTCTATAACAGCTTAATGTGTTCTGTAAAGTGAGCGCTTGTGAGTCCATGAAGATCTTAACGCATTTGTCTTGTTTCTCTAATTAGCTGCAGTGGTCCAAACCTCTCTACAACAAACTAATGGTCATTTAAAGCCATACCAAAGATCAATCTGTTTTTTTTTTTATATAAATCAAGTCAAACATGTTTTGCTGGCAATCCTTAGCCAGTATTTACTGGGATAATGGATTAATGAACTGACACCTGTTGCAGGGCATGTTAAGAACAAAGTGCAATGTTAAATTTTGTAGAAACACTCAGACAGAACTCACCCTCTTTGGAAAAGGTCCACGTTGTAGAACTTGTGGAGCTCCACAGAGAACTCCACTGTGGCCTGGACTTCAGACATCTTGGTCTCTACGGGTAGATGTGCCTTACATCATCTGAGATAAATCTGTATGCCTGCAGGTAAAAATAGCTACATATATTAGCTCCATTAATCTCAGAAAGATTTTTCTTCATTTTTTTTGCTTTTATTTTTTCTGCTCCATTTCAACCTTTTTTCTAACAAAAGGTCAATTTGAAAATAAATGGATAATAGATTAAGTTATTCAATTATATTAATTTAAACTAAAGAATATAAAGAAAAATAAGTATTTATTTAGGAAAAAGGTTGATATTAACCACAATTTCCTGTGAGCAAAATTGTTGAAATACCCAGATAAGTATAGTGTTTGGTATTTGTTAAAACACTTTTAATAACAATACAAGATTGGGTCAGAAAAATAACCCCAGAAATAAACACAGATATCCAAGTCATTTATTGCAAACATTTTTAGTGCAAGACTAAGTGAAAAAAAAGCCGGTACACAATTTAAATGTAGCTGAAGCAAAATACATTTGGCTGACTATTATACAGATGCTGCTTAAATTAGTCATGTAAAAATGAATAAATCATCCACTGGGCAACAACATGATATTGTGTTCATGCCTGTGAAAACCATCAAGACCCAAAAATACCCTGTTAATTTGACCAAAATATCTAAAACAGTCAAAGTAAAAAAAGGTTTAGGTACAACTTTGCCTCAACTCCTGAAAACATATCTTTAAATGAAGTTAATAAAAAGGAAAAAACATCAACAGGAAATAAGACTATTAGTCACGTTAGTGGCACATTTATGTTCGTTTTAAGTGTTAATTTCACTTACAGAGTGTGATTTTGAAGACAATTCACAGACTCGGTTTAATGCATGCAAATAAACAACTATTTATGCAAGAATGCATCAAATCACTGACAGATACTTCTAAATAAATCTACTGTGGAGCTAAGCTTAAAGACAATAATATAAAAGTAAAAACGACAAGGCCATCCTGCACAACAGCAAACAGTGATGCCAGTTGTGTAAATGTTGACATACAAAAGTCTACAATGTCAGTAAATATGAACACTTTACATCTGGGCTACTATGGTCAGGACTTCATAAAGGATACATTACGTTTAAGGATGTGAAAAACTGGTTTATCTGGTTATTCTCCAGTTAAGTACAGAGACTAGAAGTCTTCATTATATAATAGCTATTTGTAGAAATACAATAAGCACTGAAGTAAAGCTGATCTGCTGAAATGTTGCTATCAATAAACTTATGAGATTTCTGCATTTGCTACACAGTCTCTGCAATGTTAAAAGAAAAGTAACCAATAATATTCACATAGTCTAGAAAGGACGCAAAGGTTTTGACGCAATAGTTTTAGCCAACATATTTTACAATGTATAAAAACTTAAATCAGTATCACAAATCATTAACTTGAAAGATCTACCAAATGCAACTGCATCACAATATTTAGAAAAAGCTAGCCAAATTAATATATCAAGCAAAATATATTTTTGATAGATAAATATTTTACCACCTCTACTGTATGATACGTCGGCGATGCTAACAAGTAAATGTAACAGCCACTTAAGACTCTTCCTACAGCTGAATAAAACTGTAACAAAGTCCTAACAAGAAACCGAGTTGACAAGAAGTTTGACAATCGATTGATGGTTCCTTCTTTTATAAAGATGTTGGTTTTAAAACCCACCAAAGCCTATTACTAAAGTGACTGTTGTGACATGAGTCTGCCTGATATACACAATCTCTGCAGATATCCTTTTTTACGGTTAACAAATTAGAAGCGACTAAAACATATTTCTTAAGGCCCAAAGGTACTCAAGAAGGCATTTCCAATTATACAAAATACTTGAACAAGCTATTTGTAAGTCTCCATTGAAAGCCAGTTTGCTAACGCTGGCAGATAGTACTAGCCACCCAACAAACAGTTGACACCAAATAACATTAGCCGCGCAGAAAAGCTAACACCACTCACCATTGCGTTGGCAAGCTAACATTAGCCTGCTAACCAGCGTTAGCTTCTATAGCAATTCTCTTGGTCTTTTCTGACTAAAGGGTACTGACAGAAAACACTTCTTAACGTAGCGTTTCAATTTCTTATCTGGCAACGTACATATGCAAAAAGTCTTTAGGCCTGACAACAAAGTCGACTGGCCATGTAGTCGTCTGGTTGAGCTGTTTGCTAGGCAAATCCAGCTAACTGTGCTCAATCTGGGGAGCTGACAGCAGGCACAGCTCCAGCTGCACACTGATGAACATTCAACTGTGCGTAACTGCACATAACTGAGCCGCAGCTGACGCAGTGCAAAAATTTTTTGCCTGTAAATGGAACATGGGAAATTATTAGCATCATCATTATTATTATTATTATTATTATTATTATTATTATTATTATTATTAT
>JBAMIG010000017.1:9696587-9708945 GCA_037177335.1 Kiunga ballochi | reverse complement strand
ATTATTATTATTATTATTATTATTATTATTATTATTATTATTATTATGTTTTATACACATTTCATACGTATAGCAGGATTTACGAAGGATTTATCTTGAACAGCACTCGCTCAAACTTTTCTTTTCCCCTGCAATGTTATGCAATCTAAATAAAAATTATTGTGTCAATATAAAATATCTTTTGCAAACTGACAATAATAGTAATTTAGCAACATAAGAGGTTTATATGTCTTTATGCAGTACAGGAAGTTTAACATATTTGGCATTTACTGTAGTAGGGGTCAAATATTACCCTTACAAAAGCACAATGTACAATAAAAATGTAAAAAAAAAATTTATAAAATGTACAATATACAGCCTAAAGTGTAATGTGTTGTCTCTCTTAGCAACCAATTCATCAACTAGAGAACTATTAAATAGTAATACATATTGAAATGTATTTTTTTCCAAATGTTGTCTAAACTCCTTATGCTTAAGGTTTCTTTTCTGGCCAAATTATGAACCCTAGAATCTATATTATCTGTTCCTTTCATGCTGCTTTGCCATGCAGGAAGGGGTTTTGTTTATGTCCAGCAGTTATTCTGGTTAAAATATTTTACTTTCTGCATGCAGTATTATATTTTGTTTAGCCTTTTCCCAGTCTGCAGGCCTATGTTTTATAAATAGGTTAAACAGAGCATGCGAATAGCAAGCTCTTGTTATAATATGCTAATAGTTATCAGCAGTTTAAGTAAATTATAAGAAGTTAGGAACTGGAAGATGCTGGGAGGAAATGTGGGGGAGGGATATTAGTTAAGCAGTTTCATTTCCTATTTCTACACCACTACAGTGTAAAACAAAAAACAAACTACCAGGCAGATGAATTGTTTAATTACAATTGATATTGGCAACACTTTATTACCTCTTTAATTCCTCCCTCATTACCTGATAGAACAAACAAAGCCTACTTGGTTTGTTCAGTGCTTTCAGTTTGAGCTGCATTGAAACAAAGCAGTCTGTATAACCTGCAACCATAGGGATGTATAGGAATGTCTTATAAAAGTGCAGGAAAAGTTTGCAGTCAGAGGATAACATTATTTTTCACATAGTCTCTCTATATAAAAATAATAACAACAATAATGATATATATAAATGTAGAGATCCTCTTGGTAATCAGAACTCTTTATTATTTATTTTAAATTAATAGCCTATTTGTTCAACAGAGAGACAGCAGAAAAGAAAATAGGAAACAAACAGAACACAAAAAGAAGAGAGAAACCACAAACACCACAAAGAAACACTGTAATAAAACCAGACACTATTCCACCCACCACACCTGTAGAGAAAAAATATCTCAAGGGACCCTCGCAAAGATCAGGTAAAGATCAACAAATGCTAAAAGCACCAGAGATGAACAAGCAAAATGTATATAAATAAATAGCGTTAAGAAAATCCTCCCCCCCCCCCCACACACACACACACACTCCAAAAAAACAAAATGCATTTTAACTCAAATCTGCAGTATCCTACACATGCATAAGGAAAAATGGCTGTTCACGAATAGACCTAAAGAATAGCTCAGTGTCGTCATGCAGAGTAAGTCATCTCCTTGGGTGCACAGTGGATTTGCATAGATAACAGAGACAAATGAGAACAAAACAAAATATTTCATTCAAACACCACAGCCTTGAAGTAACTGGATTCTCATTGCAGCACATTGTGTTAAGCTGTTCACCTTGTGGTGTCTGTCACCCCCAACATACTTGAGTAATCACATCCTCACTATCGAGGTTTTGCTGCGCCAATTGTTCCTCTTTGCTGAAGCAGGTTCACTGTGCTGGACTGCAGTGAGAGCGCCTGTTTGTTTGGCCATACTGAACTGTATGAGGGCTAACCATAGTCACAATCAGTTAAATGATTCTTTGTTTGTGGTTAGTTGTTTTCTGCTGCAAGTCAAATTTACAGAAGAAATATTTATACATATATATAAAAGAACAATATTATTATATATTGAATGACAGCATGTTTGCATTACTTTCTCTTCTCAATGTTTGTCATCCCTCTGCTCTGCTATTCTTACCTAGATATATTTCATTACATAGAGGTTTATCTCTTATATTGCTAAAAAAGGAGCCTGAATGACATAACATGAATGATATGTTTGTTGATCAAGTTTGCACTAAATGACACCATCATAAAACACAAAAGCTACCTGTGGCCAACAATAGAATTGCAACCCAATTCTGGCTCCCACATTGGCACCTGGGTATAATAAGATTGATGATGGTTATAAGGATCCCTCATTTAGCTTTGATAAGGAGCTTTAACTTCCTGACTAGATGTATAAAATCAAGCAAATCTTGAGGTAAAGAGTCAAAGAGAACAGCCCAAACAGTCCTAGAGACATATCCTGATATTTATTCAAGGCAGTGGTGCAGCTTTCCAAACACTGAGCTTTTATTCCATCACCTCCATACACCTCACACAGGCTTACACACACACACATACACACACATTTACTGACCTGCTGCAAGCTTTTATTCCATCACCTCCGTACACCTCACACAGGTTTACACACACACTTACACTTACTAACCTGCTGCTTGCCTTTTCTCTTCATGCAGCTGTGGTATTCAAACTGGCATTTATTTGGAAGAGGAGTCTGTATACCCTCAGACCAACAATACAGATGATCATTTTCCAGGTTAAGTAAAAAAACAAACTAAATCTTCTGTTGTTTTTTAACTGGAGTACAAAAAAAAGAGTGTATAACTACATTAGTTACAGTGAAATGTGGAATACCTCTGTACAGAAATGGTTTACCTAAAAAGGTATGAAATCTTAAGTTGAATAAAATAATGAGATTTGTGCTTCATCATGCAGAATATTAATTTCAGACCACTTAGAAGTATTTTTTTTTCAGGAACTCCAAGATGCTTGTGTTTGCTAACCAGTCATCTGTGCGTGCGTCCTCGGGATTTTATATAGCCTATAGCCTATATCCCAGTTCCACGTGGCAGAGCTGTCAATACCCATTAAAAAGGTTGCTGGACCATTTCTGCAGGATGCTGCTTATCAAATAAGCCCGATTTTCCATGTCTGAATCAACAGAAGGTAAGAAGCGGTGTGTGTGCCTACAATGTGTGGGTGAACATCGGCATCTAGTGGTTAAACTCGTGCAACGCCTTTACCCTGTCCATGGTGCTGAACATTCATACCTGACCTTTTCGGATCACTGCCACTGCATTCCTGATGTGAACCACAGCGTTAAAGAACAAAGAAAGCTACAGGTTTGACTAGCTTTTTAGCATTGCAGTGGAGTTTGCATCTGTGTCTGTACTGCGCATGCCTGGCAGCACCTGGACTAAAACCTGGTATACCTGACGAATGGAGACGAGCGGCTGCCGTTCCGCTCAATGTGGAGTGGATGCTGTTTAGTCTGGCAGCACAAAACACATCGAAACAGGCTGTTGTTTTTAGCTATCTGGAATGATTTTATAATGAGCAGCGGCACAGAATTTTACTGGAGCTCAGAAAGTTTGGACCTTTTTGAAACTAAATGGTGACAAACAGTTGATAGACAATATAGCCTACATAATATAACCTATTGTGGTCCCTCTGATAGGCCTATTGTAATGGAAATTTTGTGAGTAGCCTAAATCTGGGGAAAACGAATCAATGGACTGTTTATTAATTGGCCAGGTAACTTATGCTCCATTCGTGTTTTATTGACCAGCCACGAAGGCTACTTTCTTAAAAAGTTGGATAAAAACCATGTCTGAAAACGTTTTGTTCAGATACCTTTTATTAATTTACATAGGCCTACTGTAAAAACAAAAGTTTAATAAATATATTTTATTAAGCATAACAATTCTCAAATTGGATTTTCTCATTAATATGAATACTAGTTAATACTGATCTGTGGTGTGACTCGAGCCCAGACAGATGCTTGTTACGGTCTCCCAGCCTAGACATTGGTAAGAATTAAGCATGACTTGCCACAAAGTTTTAAACAGTAAAACAGCTAGTCATTTTTCACGAGTTGTCTTAAACTAAATGAAATCTAAAGCATTATCTCCGCGTAAAAATAATCGAAAATGTGTGCGTAACAGGACGCGCATCCACCGCGAGTCTTGTTTTTATTTAAAACGCAATTTATATTGTCAGATTAAATATCCCACGGATATTGCCTATTGGTAGTATCTGCAGTGTGGCTCCTCCCCGTGGTACCCCCGACAAAGTCTCCGATCCATTCTGGAAACCAGTCTTGGTATGAATATACATGAACCCTCTCGTAGCTATGGGACCTGTAGATAACTGCACTGGGTTCAGTTGGATTGTTTTGCTGGGGGCTCCCTGAACCCAACGGATCCCAGAGAAAGGACAAGTTCTACCTTTCTTGTTCATGGGGAGATAATGGCTGGGGCTCCAGGAGTTAAATGGTCTTTTCTGGTGGTGCTCCTGCAGTTTGTCCTTATTTGTTCCTCTCAGGTAGGACTTATGCTTTTCTCTGTGCTCTCTTTGTGACTCTAAACTAATGTGACTGAGGTGCAGGAGAGTATTTTTCAGATAAGATAATTACACTCGTTGAGTTGAATTTTTTTTCTTTTATTTAAATATATATTTTTAAAGAGCAGATAATAAGGAATGACGTAGATGTGAAGCTTTTGTTTTCTTTCCTTTGTAAGTGCTTTTGCATTAAGCTTTTGAAACGTAGATACATTTTTGGCATAAATAATACCCATAACACATAAGCTTTTTTAGTCCATCCAGATAAATATGGCGGTGCACCTGCTTCATTTGTTTTCCTCTTAGCTGCATGACACTATAGGAAAAGGCAAAAGCGCTACAAATGTCAAAATCTGTGAAGAAACCTTCTTTGTTTTACCCAGAGAAACCAAGGACCCACTGGCCCTCCTGGATCTGCAGGTGTTCCAGGAATTGATGGAATAGCTGTAAGTCTTCTCCTAATATTGTTTAAGGTATTTTGAAAATACCCCACATTTAGGTCTCTTTAAAACTTCGCTTTTCTTTTCTTTCAGGGAGAGAGGGGAGATGAGGGCGCAGATGGTTTTCCTGTAACTTTCAAATTTAATAGAAACTATTATGTCTCTTTGTGCTTCTTTTTGCAGCTCTCATGAGTGAATTACTTCTATGTTTTAAACTTTTATTCACAGGGCCCTGATGGGGATGCAGGTAAACCCGGCTCTACAGGATTACCAGGAATTCCTGGAAATGATGTGAGTTTCTCTGTGTTTTGTGTTTATCTAATTGTTGCTTCCTTCATTGTTGGTTATGATGAGGTCAACAAGCAATCTCACAACTTGTGAGGGGGTGGGACCACAAAGTAGGATCCTCCCACCATAAACATCTTGCCTGCAGATATTGACTTTGTGGAGAGACCAGTGAGATTTCAGCTGTAGTGGGGGATCTTGGGAAAATAAGTTAAAAATGTGAGGAATTTATTCAATAGGATGAAGAAGTTCAAATTTCCTTTTTAGGGGGGTAACCACAGTGTGTAATTTAACTGTGACTGTTATCAGAGTTTAAAGACAGGTTAAAACAGCATAATCCAGTCTATCATAATAAGATGATAGACTGATAAGATTTGATTAGATGAGATTAGATAAGAAGACTGTGTGTAACATTGAATTCACCCTAGTAAATATGTTTTATAAAACACACATTGTTTATTTAATCAAATTGAAAAAGTAATTAATTAATGCAGCGTGATCTACTGCCTTTTTGGAAAATACATCTAAAGAGCTTTAGGAAACAGAAGGATCTTTGTTTGCAGTGTCCACTGTGTGTCCTGTTGAGAATCCTCAAACCTGTGTGGAGTGATTGCTTTGAGTGCAGGAATGTTGCCCTCTGCTTGGGTTGCAGTCTGAGACTTTTGCCCCCTGACTCAGTGCTAAAATTTTTCTGTATGCCTGCTAAACTGAGCAGACATGCAGACATAATGGCATGTTAAGAAACACGTGCTGCTGTGTTTACAATGCACAAGAGGTTTATCAAAATCAGGATTCCTCTCACAACTTTGCATTGTGGTGAAATCAGAAAATGAAAAACAAAAAACAGAAGCAAAGGCGTATATTTCTTTTTCTGGGATAGATGAGATAAAAGTATTGCCACTAATTTGCTTGAACTTTTGTTTTGATGCCTTAATTAGCTGTGTGTTTTATTCTCTGCAGGGTTTGACCGGCCCCATTGGAGATCTTGGCCCAGATGGTCCCCCTGGACAGAAAGTGAGTGGCTAATGAGCCTTTGCTTTCCTGCTTCAGAGATTATCAGTGAAAAAGGGCCAAGCTGTTGTCCATAAACCACAGTGCATACACCAATTCTTTATGACAAATGAGACTTAATCCTAAAACTCAAATCCCTGTGAGGCATGAAGCCCCAGCATCAGCCCTCGTTAGGCTAAATGCTGCTGGATAAAGTGCCCAGCTCAGTCATATGATGTGTTGGAGGAATGTTAATTTGAACCGTCTTCAAACTTACACAGCTTAGTTTAACCTGAACACAGACTTTCTTTAAATGTCTTCTGTCGATTTGTGCATATATATGTTTATTTCTGTTGTTTAGGGTGAACCTGGAAAACCTGGGCCTCGTGGAGCAGCTGTGAGTTGTCTATTTTTAAAACTTGCACTGAAAAAAAAATCAGATTTTCCATGAGCAACTGAAAACAATCCACAAGCTAATTAGATTTGACTGTTTCCTGTTTTTCTTGTCTTGTCTACATTTTATATTTCACAATGAGTCCTGATGCTTGTCTCATTAGGGTGTTGGACCAGATGGACCTCCTGTAAGTATTTCCCAAATGTTACATTATTTATAATGGACTCTAAATAATACTAGGATTTTGACTTCATTCATCTCAATAATATAAAAATATTTGTAATGTGGTCATAAACAGGGACCACCGGGGCCTGGAGGACTTCCTGGTGAAGTAGGACAAATTGGATTACCTGTGAGTAGAAACAGAAAAAAGGAAGAAAATTGATATATAGGTGGTTTTTTTTGGTCAACTCTAGCCAGTAGCAAATAATTCAAACAACTATGATCTATATCAAAATGTATTTATGATTATACATAGCAACACACATGTATTTGTTTTCAGTGGAAAAACCTGTTTCCCAGGTTAAAGTTTAAACATCATCTTTTCAGATCGATAACTGATAGATTCAGTGTGTTTTTATGATTCTACTGACATACCAACAATTGTTTCAGGTTGTCAACAAAAATGTTACATTTGCTGCAGTCGATTAATTAGTAAATCTTTCACATTATTTTATTATTATTATTATTATTATTATTTATTATTTATTATTTATTATTTTTGTACATTGGATACTTTACTTAACTTGAATGTTAAAATATTCAGTTTGAACAATTAAATATTTCAAACCAAATATCAAGCATCTGAAAGTAAATAATGGCTAATCTATTATCTAAATATGTAAATATGTAATGCGATCGCATGACCTAAGCAGTTATTCAGTTAGATATCTGAAGCTTGAATGTTGACGGTGCAAAAATCCACAATACAAAGTGGTCAGAAATTACACTTACTGTACAGTACACAGTAAATCACCAAGTAAACATGGAATATGCGTTTTCATATAGGTGCTGCACATCTGGTGAATTCCAACAAGGCATGTTGGACACATTTATATTTTTTTCTACAGGGTGCCATGGGTGTGAGAGGGCCACAGGGACCTCGTGGACCAACAGGGCCCAGGGTAAGTGAGAAAAATGTAAACTTTTTCCAAGACTTGTAAATTACATCCTGTTTCACTGGGGAGGCAGCAAGAGTGTGAAACAAACTTGACCCTATTTCCAGACGAGATTGCTAGGCTGGTGTTGTTTTCACCTTGTGTGTGCATGTGTGTGTGAGAGACATACGTGTATGGGTCTCCTGGATACATCTATAATTTTGGCAGATGCTTTTTGTCTGTTTAAACGTGAACTGATTGTGTCAGTGGTATAGTGTAGCTGTAGGGATGCAATAGGACCAAATTTACTGCAGATGCAAAATGGCTTTTTCTGTTAATGTTAAAATGTTAAAACTAAGAGTCCTGAAAGTCACTCTGGCACAGGATCATTAACTTTTCCTACTTCAACACCTCAATCACATGATTTTTGCTTTTTGAGTTTTAAATGTGTTTTCAAATGTCTATGTAAATTATCTGTGTCTGATGTATCAATGTAGAATGGGCTCATAAGTTCTATAGCTTGTGTGATGTTTTCTGGCAGTGGTGATGCCAGTAATCAATGACAGCTTACAATATTAATGTTTTAATCTGCACTTTTTTAATTGTAGGGTGCAGCTGGTATGCTTGGCAGTGCTGACCTGGTAAAATATTTAATTTAATTTAATTTAATTTAATTTAATTTAATTTAATTTTTATTTTATTTTATGAGAATACCTTCTGACTCTCAGTTTGTTTATTCAGTGTCCAAATTCTTGCCCACCTGGTACTCCTGGGCATCCTGGTCTTCCAGGTATGAAGGTGAGAAAAATGTTTTAATTTTACTTTAGAAATAACAATATACACACATATAGTTACTCAATGCTTTGTTTATGCTCCAAATATATCCAGGGGCACAAAGGGGTAAAAGGTGAAGCAGGAGAACCAGGAAAACAGGGCCACAAGGTAAAATATGCTTTTTTACAGAATAATTATTTGTAGTATTTTTTTAACATCACATCTTTTGATTTAAAGATTTTATGAATCAATATTAATGGATTGATTGGTATTGGGAATTTAAGGTCCAAAATTGCATACAGAGCTACTGGAAACACCAGTTTTCATCCATAAATGTCACATTTGTCATCAGCTCCACATCAGGAAAATAATATCAGTGACCTTTAATATCAAAGGGGTCCTGTCACATTTCATTCATGCTGTATTCAGTAAGATGTGACACAAGCCTGTGTGTAAATTCTTCTGACTCCATGCAAATGCACAGAAGGATTTATTTGAAATTATGTTTAAGCACAGCTGTTTCCTCCCTGTAATGTATATGTGATATATAAATAGAAATGAGGCTGATCTCCTCCTCTCATGCCATTGCAGAATGTGAATGAATGTCTGTCTGCTTTCCATCTCTGGCATGTTGTTCATCTGAATGTAAAGATATTTCATGACTCTGAAAAATATCCAAATATATTGTTCGTATTGTATAATGAAAGTTGATAAATTACAACATTCCATGAAGTGAAATAACATTTCACTAATTGTACCAAGCAAAGATTGCACTTTCTAAAAATGTCATTATGCATAATGCTGTTATGATGTGAACATCGGATGTACTTTTCTTACATATTTATTTGCTTCCTACTATTAATTTATCTTAGTATAAATGAGACATTGTCTGCACACTTACTTCTTGACACATAACTGAGTTGACATTCTGATTCAGTGTGGACAGTCAAAATGTCCATTTTCTCCCTCCTTTCATGTGTAGCCATCTCTAAAACACAGATTTAAAAGAAGCTAGCTATTCAACAGCAGAAAAACATCACATAGAGGCTGCTTATTCATAATTTATCATTTGAAGTATTGTAGTTGTTCTGTTATAATCCTGCAGATTTCTAATAAAATAGGTTGTTGGAAATAAATAACTCCTTGTGGATGAAAAAATTTACTGGACTTTGCTGGTGTAACTGAGCTGTTTGTTGCAATATAATCTACTATTGGTATACAGTAAGGCTTTAAATATACATTTTTATCTATATACTTAAACATTTAAATCTGACAAAGGCATCTTCTGAATATTCCCCTTTATTTATAGCTCAAAATGATATGTTTAAAGATCTCATACATACTTAACAGGAAAGTAGACTGAGTATACACTGTGTCACGTCCCACCAATAGGACATCTGGTACCACTGGGTCATTTATTATTAGGGTTATTATCAAATAAAATGATCTGAACTTCAGTGCTCTTTTTATTTCTTTGTAATCCATCAAAGAGTGGATAGTAATCCCTTTTCATGTACTGATTAACACATTGCAGCAGAAGTCATTTGAACTCTTTTGCACTGATGGCATGTCAGTTCTTATTCGGTGTAAAGAATCACCTTGATAACAATCTGCTGCTTAGTGGTTCCTCTTTGTGATGAGAGTCCGTTTACAGTGTGATGCTCATTTTTTTGTTTCAGGGTGAAGAGGGAGACCAGGGAGGTCCAGGAGAGGTTGGAACACAAGGACCAACGGTGAGAGATTGTACTTATTAGATCAAATGCTTTCAAGTCCCTTTGTTGTAAATTGTCTCAGGTATTTTCTGCTCACTAATGCACCTGTGGGAATTGCTTGTTCAGGGACCTCAGGGAATTCGGGGAGCCACAGGTATGATGGGTACCAAGGGAGAAATGGTGAGTGATTCTTGTAAGTTTCTTCCTGTTGAGCATTTTTCAGAAACATCTTCCTTAATTATTTTCTTAATAATGGCGCATACAATGTTAATTCTATTTCTGGTTATCCATTTGTCATGATGAGACAAAGAACTAATAGGTACTTCCAATATTGCTTTCTGGCAGGGAGCTCGAGGTCCTGATGGAGATCCAGGCCCTCAAGGAGTTTCTGGGGCCTCTGTAAGTTTTCCCTTCAGGGCAAACACAATGTTGCAGCTAATGGGACGTATAAGAGTCATATAGGTCGTGTTTTAATGTTTTGTTGTAGGGAGACCAAGGCCAGAGAGGTGTGATGGGAGAGGTTGGGCCAAAAGGTGAAACGGTTAGTGGCCACAGCTCATTATTATAGATGTAAACAACTTCTAAAGTATTAAATGATGCTAATCACTGGATGTTGTTTGTCATTCAGGGTGTTCAAGGACCAAGAGGGATCACAGGCCTTCCAGGTCCCAAGGGAGAGCCGGTGAGTATCTGATTGGTGTTTCTGAAAAGGTTCCCTACAAGTGCAAGCATCATATTTCACTTTCTGCTCTCCACTTTGTTATAAGGGCTTACCGGGTGTGGATGGCCGTGAGGGCATTCCTGGGATGCCAGGAACCAAGGTATAAATGATTTTACCACCAATATGTTTTTTTTTTATAAAAGAAAAATATGAAACTGAGGTAGCTGTTTTTTTTTCACTACCTTTGTCCCTGCAGGGAAGCACTGGGAAACCAGGAGTTCCTGGAGAAGTTGGACTGCAGGGCCTTCCTGTGAGTGTGACCTTTCACTTCTAAGTGACATGGTTGACTCTGATGAGAACAAAGCTGCATAAGCTCTTAATGCAGTTTAAAATGTTACAGGTCATGCATGATACAATGCTATACTCATTTCCACACGTTTAGTTCAGTAACAAACAGCATTTATTTATTTATTAATATATGTTGAAGGTAACCTTTAACCTTCCACTGCTGTTGGTTTACATTTTCAGTAAATAACTAGGAAATCTATTATTTTAGGATAAAATGCACATTCAGAAATCAGGGGTACAAGACTGATGTGGCATGAGAGCAAAGTCACAAAGGTTCTTTTTGTCAATGTGTCTGATGAAATATGGAATCACAAAACAAATAATAATAAAACAAAAATATGTCCCCTGATTCATACCAATGTATTATTGTTTGTTTTTTATGTCAAGTGATATTTTTTATTTCTTATTTATTCTTCTTTGTTGCATGAAAATGTTAGTTTTTTTTTTTAAAGATTTGCTCTTTATTTTTTAGGGCTTGCCAGGTGCCCCTGGACCAAAAGGCTTAGGTGGTGCTAAGGTTGTTTGCATGATCTACTAGTAAAGGTTTTTCTTAAAATCAACATCATTTACGGAATTGCCCAAATCTAAAAACCAATTTGGTTGTCACTACCCAGGGAGAGGCTGGTCAGGGAGGCTTACCAGGAACATTGGGATCTGCTGGTAAACCTGTAAGTGAGAACAGCAGCATGAAAGGACATTAGTCAGAGTTTGTGCCAACCTGCTTTTGTCACTGAGTCACTTTGCAAATGTGCTACAGGGGGAGCGTGGCGAACAGGGAGAGGTGGGACCTGTGGGACCCATTGGTGAGCCTGTGAGTACCATTTCTCAGTGGAAATTGTATAACTGTGTCATTCTCTTGACCTTCTTATAATTTTCTCCCTTTCTTTGTTCAGGGAGATTTAGGAGAACAAGGCCCTGTTGGACCAGCTGGCAAGCCAGGTGCAAGGGTGAGTAAACTTAAGAGCACAATTAAATGCGGTTTATATTAATACATTGGGTTTTTTTTTATGGTAGTGGATCATTAAAACAAAAATAAAAATCAGAAAAAACCCAAAATCAAACAAAAAATCAACCTCCCCAGGAGTTAGTGTACACAGCAAATTCAACAGAGTCATTTCAACTCCACAGGAGTCAAATTTAACACTTATTAGGTGTCTATATGAGTCCAC
>JBAMIG010000017.1:9671245-9684541 GCA_037177335.1 Kiunga ballochi | reverse complement strand
AGCTGTGGTGTATCAGAGGCACTTTGGAAAACAAAGGAGATGCACAATACGAGGCAGGTGGTTTTATTGATGTGGATAATGAGAGACTGTTTACAATAGATTTTCCTCCCCGATACTTGAAAATATTGAAGAACCTCCAGTACATAAGAACTAATCATAGAATTGATTGAATTTGTAGGCTTAAATGTTCTAAAAGTGTAAATATTTTAATTTCTGCTGTGTTTTTGTGACACTAAAAGTTATAGGGATCGAGAAAAAGTGTAGAAAATTATGCCTTCATATTGTTACATTAAAAGTGTAAAGCTTCACCAATGTAGACACAATGTAGACATAAATCATTATTTGCTTTGCATATGTTATTTAAATCTTTGCATTAGCAAAGTATTCATAGTGAAGGACGGCTCATTTGCAGTTAATTAATTTTTCAGTTTCACTAATGAGAATGATGGAGACAATGTATATTTTTTTCTTCTTTAATAAGTTGACACAATAGTGTTCCATGTTACCTAGCAACAACCCACTGAAATGGCAAAGCAGTCCAGTATTTTTGTGGCTTCTGACATACAGTAATGTTTATGTATTAGCATAACAGCCGGTGGTGATAATAGTCATTTCATAGCATTTCGATAAACTTGTAAAAAAAAAAAAAAAAGGAAGAAAAAACCCAAACCCAAACTTAACAAGGAACCTCCACTGCCTTGCTGCCACAAGAGCATCCATTACATCAGTCAGATTGGTGGCAGCTTGACAAAGGCCTACATATTTTGTACAAAGGGAACTGCTTACCCTTTGCCTCAGTGTGAGAGCAGTTTCCCTTTCCATCACTGTCACGTCCAGCTATTGCCTGACTGCTCATACACTGTGCACAGCACGTTGCTAGTTTCAGATACGGAATAACAAATATGAGAAATGTTATTGTTTTCCATGTTGTTAAATTCATGCGTTCAGGGAAAGAGTTGACCTGTTAGCAGATGCTCAGAGGCAATACACTATTTAACGTGAGTGCAGAGACCATGGATGGATGTTGTGGTAATGTAATACTGGAAATTATTAGTCATTTAAATTTACTCGGACATTAGCTACATTTTGTATTGTTGAGAGGTGCCCATGAGCAGTGCTAACAATGCAGCTTCCTACAAGGATTTTAACTTCTTAACTTTTGAACAGACTAAATAAAGCCATATGAGGGACCCTGCGTTGTGTTTATGCTAATTATACTAGCTATCTTTCAATATGATGACCAAGTGGAAGGAATTTTGACTGGTAAAAGCTAGAAGGACGTATAAATCTATGAGCAAAGCGAAAACCAAATCCATGGACCTGCATTCATATCAGTTTGTTTAAGAACTTTCCGACTCTTTCCAAGATGTGGCTTCAGCTTAAGTCTAACCCCCACCGGTTATGCCGCAGGTACTTCCCACAACTGTGCACCTCTTGAGATGATGTCTTTCAACAGCTGTGATTTATCCTTTCCCAAGAAGCTACAGTTAACTTTCCTATGTGGAGACACATGCATTATGCATGGATAGTATGAGTGACTTTAGGTTAAATGATAAACTCCCACTGTCACAGGCTTAGAGTCAGTGAAGTAATCCCACTTCTCATAGGCAACAGAGACATGTCGACATCTTGGGCTGGTTTTTAGTGAGATAAGATTTTAGTTTCCAAAACAGACTTTATTTTTCACCGCTGGAGATTTTTGCCTTCCACTGGGACACCATTTTTGTTAAAGCTGTGCTGAAGCCATAAAACATAATGCAATCTAGAAGGTGTGTTTATCGCTAACAAGCTGAGATAAGAAATGAAGGCTGAATAGGGATTTAGGGTTTGAGTCTTGACAAGAGACTAATACTTTTTTTTTTCCTTTTGGTGGACAGGTAGGAAAAACTGATAAAAAGGTGTGTATGCAGAGGTGGAATGGCTGTCAGTGCAGCGCCTGGTCACTCTGACACAACTGTGGCAGCAGAAGGAAGAGCTTTTATATATAGCCACAAATAGTTTACTTCCTTCAATCCTAATGGTCTCTGGCTGATGGCTATTTTAGTGCTCTAGTGAAAAGAGAGTATCAGTCTTAAACTTTTTTTTTAAAAAATGTCAGAAGTCAAAAAAATATTTTGGCTGTTGGAAGGAATTTTTTGCCAATTTTTTAAAGTCTCCTTTCCATTAATGAACCACACACTCATTTGATTTGTTATTGATTCAGTGGTCTGCATTGTTGCTAAAATCATTTTTCATATCTACATTAGAAATTTTTTTGTCCTTTTGGAGGGAATACAGAAAACCTACCGAGATGCTTTGAATGAGTGCTGCTGGAAAAATTGAGCATTGCCAGAAAACAAACACTTGAAATAATATTGTGGTTTCTGTTACTCCGTGGAATAGATACAGGTATATGTCTTTATGTGAGGTTTCTAGGCTCAAGCTGTAGAACAAAAACTTTTGCTGAGTAAACTTTTGGGAAGTCTTTGACCATTTTGAGGTTGAATCATTTTGCAAAAATAAAAAAGAAAAAGAAAAAGAAGTGCTTAGCCTGGAACAAATAACAAATCGGAACTGATAACACTATAAGATGCAGTGGCATGCGAGCTTATTAAGGATCAACACAGTTAAAGGCGGCTGTAGACCTTTGAAAAGTTTTGCATTGGCTAGTTTATTAAATAAAAACTTCTTTAAAAGTCTTCGCATGATGGACAATCTTACTGATTTCTGTTGGGATTTCATTTTAAAAGAAATATCATAATTCATTTTCCTTATAAATTCACCCAAATCACATACTGAACCAAAATATTTAACAAAGCACACTTTACACTCATTACATCTAATCACATGCTGGGAATTTGGATGCCTATATTGTGTTGTGTTAATACCTTGTGGCCCCACGGGTCCCGGATCTCCTCTTAACCCCAGCCCCAGCTGTCCTCGTTCTCCTTTCTGACCCCTGTATCCTGCAAACACACACACACAACTCTCTAAACAAATACTGTAAAAAGTGAAGCCTAACTGTCATGTTTAAGGAGTGCACAGTACAGTTAGTAAGACTAGTACAAATACCACAACATGTTCAGATCGCATGTTAGAAAATGAGTATGCAGTTATTTACATAGTTTTCTCTGAGGGTCGCAGCTTTCACAGGAGCTGTAGAAATAAACTACTCTGTATGTCTAGTTTCTCTCCATTGTTTGAAATGGGAAACATTATGGACAGGATCACCATAACATTCGTTTGCAGGCTTAAAAACACAATGAGGAGGTTTTTTTTCCCAACTAGAGGTTGTGTACATGGATCAGGTGTGAAAACATGGACTCTGGAGAAAAGTACATTAAAAATGATTTGTATTCATACGTACTAAACTCCAATGTTGACGTTATTCAGTCTATTCTATGGTTCTACTAGTTTCTATGTGATTATGTCAAAGGCAAAAAACAACTGATGATCACAAGCACATGCTTTACATGTCCAGAAAAGATCCACGAGTATAAAAAAAAAAAGATATGCACTAATCTTAACGTCAGAACAGGCAATGTTTTGTTCATGAGAATATACACACAATCTTTATTCAAAGGTTGGTTTCCACTGCATGCAAAGGTCTTAGAGTTTAAAACAGCTGCATACCAATAAGAATGTGAGGGACTGCAATAATATTTTCCCATGAGGCACTTAAAGAAATGGAGTTTCCCAACCAAAGGTTGCATCGACTGCATCAGAAACCTTGACAGGAGTATCAAGCATTGCACTGCCTGGCCCAAAGGGGAAACGCTTCAACGCTTACATGTCAGAGAAAATCTCAGAAGAAAGGCTTATGAATGCTCCAAAACGGAATCTCAAAGAGAGATGGGCTATCCACACATTGCCACAATAATGAGACTTCTTTCAACACTCACAGAGCCTGGGGCATTCATTCAGGAGGGAGACGTTCCATGGAGAAACTGTACCTTAAGTAAAAAAAAATACTGAATAGCACACAGAGCAATAAGCCTGGGTGGCACACTGGGTTGGTGCAGTTTGATAAAATCGAAAATGCCATACGGCGCACTTGGCTGAAAACAAATTGTTTCCAGGGTCACTAATGGACAAATGTGTCGGCAAAAAAATAATATTGCCAAAGAGTGCTGTGTCATGCCTGAGTGATAGGACTGCAGTCCTGCCCCTGCTGCACACTGGTTTAAATATTATGGCACCAACATCACTGTATTTACACTACAAGCACGAGGAATACAAAAGTGATTATATAGCAAAACAGCTTTTTCTGAGCAGCTGCTCTATTAGACACAATGAGATATTTAGTGACACAGCCATATAGTACAGAAGAACAAGCAGCTCTAAACCAGAAATTACAGCCTGATAGATATTTAAAAAAACAGATGCACACACACAAATGTACAAGAATGAACATACAGAAGTCAATATAATACAAAAGGAAAGGAAGAATGTTAAAACAAAAGAAAAATGTAGAATTCATTAAATGTGCACTTAAACACAATGCCTAACATCAGAAAGGTTTTCCATTTGAATCTCAGAAGCAAAAGATTAATGAGATGATGAATGAACACTCAATTACAACAAGGGAGGAAATAAAAGAAGTGCTGTTTTCCAGTTTAAGTCGTTTCGGGCTGCTCTAACAACTTAAGACTTCCTCCCCTGTGTAATCAAACCACGAGTTAAAAAAAAAAAAGAGAAAAGACAGGGAATTCAACAAAGGGGTTATTTTTCACCATAAACAATTCATTTTGGCACAATGGTGAAGAAGTCAAATGGGATATTCCAGTGGAGCACAGTCTCCAGTGGAGGATGACGAGAAGTAATGAGGAAATATTACCCCAAACTTTCACCAGCTCAGTGGAGCCACAAGTCAAAGAAAAAAAAAGTTGTTCAATTCTTGATTTATCAAGGGAAATAACCTTTCTCTTTATTTTCTATTAATATTTATTGCAAAGCTGCAATATAAATCACCTATAAAACACCATTTGAAGCATAAAAAATGTAAAACAAGCAAAACAAAATCCAGGATATGTGTAATGCCTGTAGCATTACCAAAGCACAAATATTTAAAGGTGAGTAGTTGCCAAACATGAATACCCTTTAACTACATTATTCATGAATAGATGCAGCATTTTGAATTATAGCAGTGGGTTTAAATGTAAGTGGTCTTGAATAATGTGAGGTAGATACAAAGCTTAAAGAGAAAGGCCAATGCAGTGGTGCTTAGATCTGCACGACACATAAAACACTCCTCTTCTTCAAAAGTTAAGATACCTTAGTTGTCCTACAGAAACAATACAAATCTGAGCAAGTCTGAAGTACAAATCCTGACCAGCAAACCATCAGTGTTGAGTGAGCAGTCAGAGAGTTGTATATGTCCACCCTCCTTCCTGACTATGCTTCTTTTGTATTTTAGAAGCTTCCTCTCTCAGAGTGAGGTATCAATAATGGAGCTCTTTCCTGTCCACACAGATAACATTTTCTCTTATTCACAGCCAATTCTTCGTTTGTCTTCATATTTCCCAGAGAGCTGCTGTGCACCACACTCCTGGCCTTTCCTCTGCTCCCCGCCCCTCAGTCTGCATTGATATATGGGTCTATGCAAGAGAGAAATACCCATGAATCCATACAAAGTACAAGCGTCAGCCCAACCCCAATCTAGCCAGTCTGCTGTATTTCACATCAACAAGTTTAAAAAAAAAAAGTGTTTAGGTAACTTATTGTTATGAGGCGTAACCCTGCAACCAGCATCTTGAAAACACATACTGGTGTCTATTAAATTCTGCTGGCTATGTGAATGTGACAGTACAGAAGGCTAGTTGGACTTGTGAAAGCACATTATGGAGGATACACATACAAACCTCACTAAGCATTCAGTTAAATAGGACAACAAATGGTTAATCGTGTTCATCAATAAAAATCAGATGTTATGAATGGAATTTGTCCTATTTTACCTGAAGTGGCTGTTTTTCTTTAGTTGGTCTGCATCTTTTATTTCCTACCTTGAGGTCCAGGGGGTCCAGGCTCTCCTGGTGGGCCTGGTAATCCATCCTTGCCAGGGGGCCCTGGAGGCCCTTGGATCTGAGAAGCCAAGATGCCAGCGGGTGTCTTCTGTGGCATAGCTGCATTGGCTATTTTCTCTACAAGACAAGAAAACCAAAGAAAAAAAATGTGTAGAGGTGGCTCAAAAAGCGGGGAAAGCTGGGGTAAAGGTAAATTTAACGTGAAGCTTTTATACCTTCAAAAATTCTCATTACTTCACTTTGGATAAACATTTTGAGATCCTCTGTGAAGCTGGGATCATCCTGTGTGTGGAGAGAATGGAAGAAAGAATGGAACTGAATCATTTGAACAGAGACCAGCAAGAAAGAAAATCCAATTAAGCAAACTTTCATTCACAGTAAACTAGCTGCAGAGAATACACAGCAAAGACTGCAGCCATCGTGGCATGACAATGAGTAGCTGTTTTATATCTCCACTCCAAAATTCCTGCTAGACGCTGTTTAAACCAAACATGTTTACAAAACAGAAACAGAAGGCAGTACAGCGTAAAAACACTTTTCCATTACTCGATGAACTCTACTGCAATTTAATATAAGATCTGCACTCACACCCAGCGAGAAGTAAAACATATTCAGTGGAGAATATTAAATTAGATTCCATAAGTCTTTAAAGTGATGCTTCTTTCTGTCCAGTTAAGGAAATACACAGTCTGTCCTTAAGAGCACAAATGTTAGAACTATTTCATGCACAGCCCCTATCAGGATTATTTTACAAAGTGTTTTTGTTTATGCATAGGTGTGATGGCCTGGGCCCCACAAGGCTTCCTTAAATGGACAAAGGGTGTGGCAAAGGGCTGAGCAGGCATACATCCAGGTGCCAGCTAATCAGGCTGTACCACGTGCTGCTGAACTGTGGGGGGGGGAGGTTCTATGTTTAGTTAGTTTTACATGTGTTTAGTTATTATTAGTAGTTGTGTTCCCCCTGTGTGTTCAGTCGAGTCTAGTCCAAGCACTATATAAGTATCCTTATGTGGCTGTGTAGGGGTCAGTTTTTCCTTAGTTGATTTGTGTATTCTTTTGAGCACAGTTATGTTTGGTTGACCTCTTTTTTAAAAACCCAAACTAGTTAGTCATTTCTTTGAATTTTTGTTGGAATTTAAAGGAGTAAATAAACCCAGATTTGAAATGACTTTTTTTGTCCTTGTATCTTCACTGCTCGGTCCCTGACAATAGACATGAACCAAATATTTTCAACTTTTCTTTTTCAAAGATGCACTTTTTAAGTTAAGAGTTTTTTTGCAGCCACTTTAATGGACTACATGTGTACTCATCAAATATGTTTTAAACAAAACAAATTACTTTCATTACTGTGTGAAAAATGGAACATAAAGTCTTAAATTGATGTGTCAGACATTTAAACATTTTAAAATACTTTCTGGCTCCTCACTCTCTGACCTGTTATGTGTCATCTGACCTAAAGAAGTCCATTGTACTCTGTTCTGCATTTAGAAGGAGTTGGGAGGAATTGGGGTGGCTCTGGGTCTTCCTTGTGGGTTTCTCTAGATGAATCTTCACTAGCGCATAATCACAGGTCCTTTCCTTTCTGGCAGCTTGTCATCCTCACCACCATTCTCATTATCCTTGTTTGAGTCACTTAATTCCAACAGAACTCTGTAGCTTAACTTTTTTTTTTAATGTTCGTGTTATATCCACCATTGTACACTGCTGCCCACAATGCATTGTGATCTATATTGACCCATCTAGTGACCATCGATGCTCGCTACTTTTAAAGATGCATTGTGGGTAATAATTTTAAGGGCACTGCTTTTTTCTGCAAGTAGATTTGGACACCCCTACAAAGTGGCATGTCGACTATGTAGGGCACTATGTAAAGCAAAGGTCGCACATTCGAACACAGTCATAACGTGTGTGTGGAGCGAGAATAAACACTTCAGAACAGGGTTATAAGGTGTGTGGAGTGCGAAAAAGCATGAATTTAGACCAAAGCATTGCGCTTCTACTTTATACACACAATAAATTCATTATTTACATGTTAAAGGGATTTAAAAGCATCAGATATCTGCTTTAAATAATTAGTGCTGCTGATGCAATTTGAAAAACTAAAAGAAATTCAGTAATTCATAATTTTAATTTAAATATAGTCAGTGATGCAATTCAGTCAACTATCTTACAACTTTTAGATGCAACCCTTCCCCAACACACCTAGATCAAATGAATGCCTTGTTACTGGGCCTCTGCAGAACTGAATGACATTCAGATAAAAGAATTAACCATTTGCTTCAGAAGTGTTGGAGAAGCGATGCATCTAAAAGCTGCAGGACAATAGGTCTTGAGGATCGGACTGAGGCACCCCTGGTTTAAATCGTTCACATCCTAATTTGCATTTTGTCACATCATCAATAAACACTAATGACTTGGTGACACTCGAAGATATACCAGTGCAAGCTCACAGCATCACACTACCTTGACTTGTTTTATGTTTTGGATCATTAACCATTCCAAACCTTTTTCCTTGTTTTTCCTCCTGCTGTCCATTCACCCAAGCCTGTTATTTTACCCAACCGAATCAGCTCATTTGTCTGTAGAATACAACTAATTGCTGATATTGCCAATGAGAATATACACCTTTTCTTATATCTGTTTCAGAACTTTACTAAACTTTGGAGGTAACAACAGAACATACAGCTATTTATTTGAGCATGTGGTGGTGTGCTGGACGACGGACTCTAGTCTGGGCATATAACAGCAAGCTAGTCTAAGCATTGCAGTGAATCGTGAATGACCTCAGACTGGTTAACTTCAGGAAGGAGACCTTGCTACACACATTTACGAAGGCATGTTACTCTCACTAACCAGTCAACATGATATATTTAGCAACATGTGTGTGACAAAAAATGCATCAAGCATTTAGTCTTCCACCCAATAACTTTGTCAGCCATTAAAACTGTTCTCAACTGAGTTACTTTCCATAGCAGCACCATTTACACTGGAAAACAATAGTCAGCTTGGACGCTGAACCTTTGCATTCAGAACGGGTTTTCATCACTGGGAATGTTATATAACTGCAGTGAGTGTAAAATGTCTGTGACAGATGGAGGTGTTTTTTTTCTGCTCTGCAGAGCTCTTGGCACGCCCACGAATATCTGTCTTTCTGTTTCCGTCTCTCCCTTTCTGACCTTCTGCTGTGCCTAGATGATCAGGAGTGGGAAGCGTTGAGCAGAAAGAGAACAGCGAGCTCCCTCGCACAGCTTTGTTTGATGTTTCATGCAGAAAGCTGCAGCCACACCATTTTCTTTACAGGGAATGAGAGCTAAATGAGTTACACAAGCCGAGGGAGCAAGCTGGGTGATGGAAATTTTAATCAGCTAGGAGGATAATCTGTTTATGCTGAGGTATGTACAGTTTTACTACTTACCAGAAGCCTTACACCACCCAACTCTCCTGGAGGACCAGGATCGCCTTTTATTCCTTGTGGTCCGATTGATCCAATTGGGCCAGGATCTCCAATGCGACCCCTTTCGCCTTGAACACCTCTTTCTCCTGGAATCCCTGGATCACCCTGCAGTAAAGAGGCCCAGCTATATCCCACCGCAGTATGATGCAGAATGTGTGTAAGTTCTCCCGTATAACAATCCAGCTTTCCTGGCATCGTCAGTGTAACTCTAATTGCCAGGCCCAACCGCACCACTTAACCTACTGTGCACAGTAAGCCCTCTCTTTTAATGTGCCAATGTCAGTCACCTGTCTTATGAATCTGTTGCCAGCTGCAAAGCTAAAAGCCTCACTTTGTATCCTCTATTACCAGCATTTGCCACAGATTACTGCACAAGTGTGACAGAGCTTTTGCAAATACAATAGAGTACTGCACTGAGCGTTAAATGCTTTTTTCTAGTGCTTATATGCTTGTGGGGATTAGTCATATTTGTGCTGAAGTGAGGACTTTCATTATTATTCATTACTTTTCTTTCAACACATTTTTGCATTTCAGAATGGTTTCTTTTGGAAGAATAGGATTGAGGTTACTTACACGCTCTCCTTTGGATCCCCGGTCACCTGTTCTACCTGTGGCACCCTTTGAAGAAAAACAAAGAAAAAAAAGCTCTTTTGGTCAGTTTTGCTGAAGTAATGGTATGTTTGCATTACCAAGCTGCTTTTCCATTTTTGTTCACTAAATTCACTCTCATTTTTCAGAGTGAATCTGTATTGTTGCTTGAAGGAAAACTACGAGCAAGCTTTTCCTGAATTGCTTCACTTTGAACAATGCTCACATTTCAGATGACTGTGCATTGATTGCGTCTAACCCTCTTCAGGTGTATTGTTTGTGTATCTCCCAGTACAGTATTTCACCTTCTGCAATGTCATGGCTCCTCTGTATCACTCCAGTTTTGTTTGACAAAGGCCTGCTTTCCTACCAGCTGTATCCACTGTACAGAGGAGCTGCAAGAGAATACCTGTCTCCAGTTTCATGTCACAACATCTTGTGTCTTCCAGTCCCTTCCTGTCACTCCTCATTGCTTCTCTTTACTTTGCTCACAGCAATACCTCTGGGAGCATGTTTGTATCAATTTCCCGGTGGATTACAGGAGCCATAGAAAAGACAATCAGGCATGATGTGGTTTTAAAGCTGGCATCGCTTTGTGATGCCAGTCTCCCTTGCCTGCTTTAATCTGTCGTACGCTGTATTCCCCACTGTCTGATGGGAAGCTTAAATCTATCATCTTGCCCACTGAAATGTGCTTCCCTGAGCATTATATTAAACCACAAAGCAGGATGGAAAGAAGCTAGGCGGGAAGCAAAGCAGCCTACTAGATGGCACTGTTGCACTACTGAAAAGCCACACTCTGTGTTAACAGCCTCTGTGGAATGCTTAGAACATAGTGAGGGAATATTAAATAAGTAGAATGAGGAAACAATAAAGTGTTGGGGCTGTCATTAAGGTATACGATGAAAAGAAATCATGTATATCAGAGCAAAACAGTAATAATCATCAGTCAAATTTGGGTGTTGACTCATTTAATGTGTAGAGAATGCCTATTCAAGCAAATCTGTTCTGAATCCTGCAAGACCATTTTGTGTTCATGAAGCAAATAATGCATAATAAATTTGATCAGTCACCTAAAAGCAGACTTTTCTGCAGAATTTATTTAAACTTCTGCCAGATTCACCATGCAGGACAATGCATAATTAAATTGAGGTGTCTACTGCCATCTATTACAAACATTTTAGTATTGCCTGAGAGCATTAGCTGTATAATTAGAGTAAAAAGACTAAAAGTCAACAAAGCCTTAAATCTGCAGAATTCCATTTAGCTTTTATCGATAAAATCTCACATATGCAAATAGGTTTAATGCAGTCAGCATGCTGTAGCTGGAGGGCGGGGGATAAAAATCTGCTGTGCCATCTTTCTGCAGCTTGGCTGGTGTAAAGCACTTTCTATAAGGGGATTTGAAACATGTTCGCACAACTCACCTTGAGTCCAGGAGTTCCATCTTTTCCAGGTCTCCCCTGCTCAAGGAGCGAAACACAAACAAAGACATTTTGTATCAGCGCCCACCTTCGATTGGATCAGCACTGTTGCACTCCTTGTAATCTCCACAGTTAATGAGATATCTCAACCAAGGGATAATAATCCTGATTGCTGAGTGAACATGGTTCCATTGTGCACTAACAGGGAAAATTGCAGAAACTATCTCTGATGGTGATTACATAGCAGAATGTAATCATCTACCGGACAACTGGTGGCTAACATAGGTATTTCATTCATATTGTCCTTGAATCATGTTCCTCCCATCCACATAGACACTATAATAGTGCAACAACAATGGATGTGCAGTTATTTGGCATCCAGTGCAGATTAAGAAGTAAAAAGGGGGTGAATTGATGTCCTTACAGGAACACCTTGGGGACCTTCGGGTCCCGGGAATCCTGTCTCTCCGATTGGCCCCCTCTCACCCTGTCAAAGAACAGAGACAGCCGGCTTGTCAGTCGGCGCTGACAAAGGAATGACGCACAGATTGACAGTTCAAAGAGAGTTAGAAGGCTCCGGCTTACCGGCTCTCCTGGGATCCCTGGCTCTCCACGAGTGCCGGGCTTCCCCTGTCAATCACATGTATAGGAAGAGAACAGACCTTGTTTGACAGGTTCTCAATAGTGTCATATCTACGGCACCTCTGTAAGATCACATTTATAATACAGTTGCAGATAGAAAATCCACTAACAGACCTCAGGTCTACAGAGCTCTTAATCAAAGTTAGAATGTTATGGTACTTCACTTTTAAAGGCTGCTTCAGTACTTAATAAAACAGCATTGATTTGTTGCCAGCAAACTTGAAACACAACAATTGATCAAGGAAAATGATCGTGTTAATTATTTTTAAAATAATAACCGTACTTACTGGAGGACCTGGAATCCCAGGGGGACCCGGCAAACCAATATCACCCTGCAAACATATTGCACATCAAGCATATTGAAAGACACATCATAAAAGAAATGATACATTCACGTCATAGCAAACAGACACATGCAGTAGATATTAATATAGAAAACGTATGGGGAAGGCTGAAGGCTCCCTTATGACAAAATGTGAAGGGAGAAGAGAGTGTATCACTTAAACATCTACTCATAAAAAGGATGCGTATAGATTTATTGTAAACAAGCTGCTTAAGAAATTAAGTCCTTTCCATTTTTTAACCACAAACACTTTTCACATGTCAAATCTCTGACAGTATTTCCCAGTAGAATAAATTACTCTGGAAGTCACTGAGAGTGAACTACTCCATCCCCACAAAACTTCCACACAACAGACAGCCACACACTGCCAATCAGTGGAGGATTTTTTCATACAGAGTTTTAATGCAGGCAGTTGTGAAAAGTTCTATCCGGTTAGTTTTGTTCTCGAAAGGAAAATGCATCTAGGACTAGCAATTCACTCTGCAGATTGTTAGCTATTATAATAATGTTTATGCTCCAAATTGCCATACATCCTATTTGGAAATGTCAACCTTAAACTCCTTCAGGTGATACTTAAACAGAAACCCAAGTAATTGAATTCTACTTAAAACTTCTCCCTCAAGCTGACTCATAACCACAATGTCTTTAACTCTCACTGGCAGGCATTTTTTGTTTTTCAAAGATGGATATCTTTTGAAAAAGATAGAAAGAAACTCTTTAAGTTAATATATTTGCATAGAGAATGTAAAGACAGCATTCTTCCTCATGATATACAGGACTGTCTCAGAAAATTAGAATATTGTGAAAAAGTTCTTTATTTCCTGTAATGCAATTAAAAAACAT
>JBAMIG010000017.1:9652562-9671145 GCA_037177335.1 Kiunga ballochi | reverse complement strand
TGTATATAGAGAAATGTCTCTTTCTCTTACTTTGGCACCGGGTAGCCCTTCAAGACCTGGTAAACCCATGGCTCCCGGTTCCCCCTGCAACAGGAAAGCAAATTTGTTTAAAGAAGCCACTTGTGAAATGTATTGAGAGCTTCTACTTTTGAGCTTTGTTTTTTTTTACAGATAGAAAAAACAAAGTAAAGCTTCTTAAAGGTATCAGGTTTTGTCCCAGTGATGCAGTCAGATGTAAAATCATCAATATGGATGAACAAGATAATGCATCAAGAGCTGTTGTACAAGGAAACATGTCAAACAAACTGTATAAAATATTATTACTCTAATTTTCAACACTACCCTTCATACTCTTTGTCAGGTTTTCTATGCAAATTTTTATGCATAAATTTGAGAGGATAAAACAAATGTCCAGTAGCACATGCATTTCTAATAGAAAAAAAGCCCCATATCACAATAAGAGTTTCGTTTTAGCTCCTAAAATAGAGACCCAATCCCTGTACTTGAGCAAGTGATGGCCTTTATCTACCTCCTTTTACTCAAACTGCCACGGAGAAATGTCATTACCTAGGACAGAGGGGCAACCGGTGCCGACAAAGACAGATCGTCCAGGTAATTGTCACACATGTAGATTGTCATGAATAAAGTATTGTGGCTAAGGGAAGAGCAGGCCAGCCAGAGGATCAGCTGTGAGACGGATTGGGGCAATTCCAGCAGAGCACTGGAGTCGGTCACACAATTTATTAAAATGTCAAATTAACATCCTGGTGAAAAATCACTTTGCAACAAAACAATAAAAAATGCAATTGGCCCCATGAGGGTATGGAATTCAAGTTGATGGCAAAAATGTCAAGTTGGTTTCATGTCTTAGTGGATTGTGTGGATCCAAAGCCATTGTTGTAAAGGGGCACATTTAAAGTCCGTGTTTGTGGGATCTCACTGGCAGGACAATGTGGTACAAAGGTTTCTGTTGGAGACAAAGCCATTTTTTACTGTGTGTTGGGTTTCTGCTGAGAGTGGTTAAGTGCTTAGGCTTGAGGCTGTATTGACTTATGTTGTGGAGAGGAAACCACAGAGATAATGATGGCAAGCAACTGGCATCTCTGACTTCTCCGTTTATATGGGCTGCAGAAAAAAAGAAAATGCTTTTAAAATATGTACTCCAGAATGTAAAGCTGCAACTCACCGCAGGTCCTTCATCTCCTTTGGGACCCTTTAAGAGAGAAGAGACAGAACATGAATGTGACACCAAGCTACCATAAAAACTATAAATACAGTCCCAAATGACACGTGGCTACAAGTTATTGTTGTTAAAATTTATAGAAGTCATTAGCACTTTACTTTTTTCTCTGTGTCTATAAATCAGCAACTTAGTCTCAAACAGGGATTATATAAATTCAATCTGGTTATCATTAAAGGTTTATAAACATGAACAGCTTTTTTGCACATTAATAAAAGGAGTTATAGATAAATTGTGTGCATGTTCCTTTGTAACACTGATGAGGATGCTCTCTTTTTGATTGCTCGCGACGAGCCGTTGGGCTGTGATGGATGCTCTACAGGCTGAAGCATCCTTAAGATTTAGCTCTAGCTCATGCACATTGTGCACTGGGGACAGCACAGAGTCCAATTTTTGTCACCTCTTTAAGTGTTCGTTTTTCTGGATGGATCCCTGCAGGGCCTGTGACTGAATGTCTCTCAGGACTGGACAAGATTACAAACTGTCTGATAAGCTGGAGCAGGAGGAACCGATAAGCAAATCGGGTCACTTCAGCTTGGCACGGTGCAGAGCAGCTGAACTTCGACAGCCCATTTTGCATATCAATGATGTTGTGTGTCCTGGGGTGGATCAGAGGCACCTGTTTGAGAATCAGGAAGCCTCTTGGCCTTTGCCAACCACCAGCGCTCAATGAGCATGATTGACTGTGATATAAGAGCCTCAGAAGCCAAAATAACATTGGAGGGCTGGTCAGGTTATTTGTTATTCAGCTCTCCCAGGCTCCACAGCTCACACAGTATCAGCATGCTTGTTTGCCACCATTCCTCTATAGCACACTGTAAAGGATTTGCTTCAGGCACAACAACACTTACCGGAGCACCAGGAGCTCCAGGGGGTCCCAAAATAGCTCCACCACTCTGCAAAGACATTTCTTTATGTAATGACTACATATTTTACAATGTAGGTCAAACACATTTCCACAGCAAGAACAGGTTCTTTTTCTGCCAGTATGACTGAAGGCATTGTATCATTGAATTGAATTGGAATCATATAAACGCGCTTTACCTGCAACTTGTACAGATTGCTCATCCCATTGCCCTCCACCCCCTGAAACACAATTGAGAGCAAATCAAACTTCTTTCAGATACTGAGTTTTAGCACAGTGTCCTCACAGAACACTGTACAGTAGGTGTGGAACAGTTATACCCTACTAAGCCTTTAAAAGCTACACGAGAGGGATCAATAGCTCATTTGGTGATTACACAGAGAGAGAGAGAGAGAGAGAGAGAGAGAGAGAGAGAGTCAGAGAGAGAAAAGAACAGAGCAGACAAAAACAGGAAACAGTAGACCTAATAATCCTTGAGTCAGTCTTAATTTTAAAAAACAAGGCTGAGAAATACAAAGAGGAGAGTGATTAAAAATGATTTGGTTATGAGAATAAGGGAATTCTAACTTATTTGGGTTGTATTAGAATACAAAAGGGTGTTTTCCCATGAAAGCTGGATAGAGGGCAACTATTGCAAATGAAAAAAAGTAAAGGTTCTCATTTAGAAGTAAGGGAGTGCCTGTGCCCTTTTCAGGCCACTGAGCCATCCCCTGTCCTCCCAAGCTGCAGGTTTATGAGACCATGTTATGTGTGTGTGTGTGTGTGTGCTGTGGGAAGGGAGGGCACGGCAGGTTCAAGGGGACTGCCGATGAATTATAGATTTGTCTTTAGAAGTGCTTACTCACTCGCCTTTTAAAGGGATGGAACATGATTCAATGCCAGCGAGCAGGTCGCTGCGATTTCATCTTGTTTGTACTTGTTTGTCAGTTATGCTTTTCTGTAGCAGTAAATGCTGTTTGATTGGGCAAAACGCAAGTGCTGAACAGATGGCCATAACTCAGTAAACACACAAATATCAGAAAGAAAATTACATTAAACTTGCAGGAGGTGACAAAACCAGTGACGATAATACAGACTTATTATTGACAGCTGGATCTTGTTGATGTATTTGGAACTTACTGGAGGTCCTGGAAGTCCTGGTCTGCCTGGAGGACCTTCGTTTCCCTGCCAAAGACAAACCAGAGGAATTCTTCAACATAACCAAATGCAGTTCAAGGCTAATATAAACACTTGGATTGCTTACATCCTAAACTTTGATGCCTGTGGTAATAAGAAAATATCAACATAATTTCATCTTTCTTCTCTTTTTTAAGAATCAAAATTATTTTTCATTTTTTATTTTACCCTTTGTTTTTTTTTTGCTATAAAATATGGCAACACAATTAAAAAAACAACAACAACCCAAAAACAAATATAAAACAAAAACAAACAAATGGTGGTAAACCTTGGTGCTCATTTATATCTACACATATTTGTATAGTTAGAGTTCAATGAGCAAACAGAGTTTTAGACCAATGCAAGATGATTCCATCCTTCATATGAAGTATATGGAAACATTTACACTAAAAACATTATATTAAAAAAAACTTTAAAAATTACTTTTTCTCCTTTTGCTCCTGGTTGGCCCATCAGACCAGGTCTTCCCATAGTCCCCTGCAAACAGAACAATATTGTTCCAATGAAATCTGATGACACTGAACGCACTCCTGAATACAGCAATATGAAAAAAAAGACTACTGGAAGTAGACAGAGAATAAGTATGTTTTTCTTTGTTGTATGTTGAGGCTCAGATGCCATCAAGTATGAAATGCTCTTGAAGTTTTATTTTTTTGCTAAAAAAAAGGCTTTAGAAAAGTCAACTTTGCAGCAAAAGAAAGTGATGGAAACAGAAAAAAAGGAATAGCTGTACTGCGAAATGAAGAATATGACAAATAACAGCATGAACAACACAGATCAACACCAGACTAAATTACTGTGAAATACCTCTAATCAGACTCGACAACATTAAAAACTATGTTTTTAGAAAATTAAATAAAAACTACTATACAGGTCATAAATGGTTTTGCAGCGATGATGATGGGGATTATAGCACATGATAGATTTAACAAGCTGCAATTGAACTTTAAGTGGCTGTTCTAAGTCACTATTAATGCAAAAAGGATTGTCTATCCCTGAGAAGTTTTGAACAATCATATTTTAGTGGATTGATTTTTTTTTTTTTTACCATTTTTTTAAGTTAATAATAAACTATGATAATGGAGTTTAACGTGCAATGTCCATGCACACAAGAAACCGTTTTGGTACTTGTGAGATCCTTAAAATATATCCTATAAACAAACATATAAAAATTACATTGGCTAAAGGGGAAAGGCAGGATTATTTGTAAAGCATAGTTTATGTTTAAGACAACTCAAAGGGCTTTACATACAACATTAAAAGCAAGTTACAGTTTGAGGAACTGATTGTTGTTTGATAAAAGGAAGGTTTGAAATAAAACCTGCTGCCAGCATTAAAGACTAAATTCTGCTGTCTGATGAACTTTTTAGAAGGCTCTAATGCCTTCTAAAAAGGCATTAGAGCCATCTACTAAATATGTATGAATTTCAACACGTTCTAAATTGTGCAGAGACATCAGTCCTCTAATCCCTAATATGCTCTTAGAGTGGCAAATAGGCTCACCTTTCAACTCTCCTGATGTTACTGCTAAAATCCTGATAATAGATTTAGAGGTTGATGGTTGGTTTTGGACGACATACGACCGAACTATTACAGCGTTTTTAGTGATGTGAGCCCATTGACTGCTAATTCGCCATCTAGTCTTATCTCGACTGTTGTATTATCTCTTACTCGGTACTTCACCCTCTCTCTCTCTCTTCCTCAGATAAAATCTTTTTGAGTTTCTTTGCTGAATCTGCACATGTGCACCTTTAAAGCAGTGTGTTTATTTCTGCTGGCTAGCATTTGATGACATAGGTAAGGTCAAACTAAGCTGATGAAAAAGTTACACAGTGCGGTTTGTCGGGTCCCGGGACGCTGCTGGGCAGCATCGTCTCCAGAAAAACACATGAAAGATGTTCCAGCATGATGAGACCTTAACCACAGTAATCACAATGTTTGCTGTAGTGAAAAACTGATTGTTGTGTAGTGTCAAGAAGTTTTAAAAAAACAGCTTTTGTGTTATTTTACTTAGATAAAGAGGGTTTGATATTACTGTATAGCTGCTCATGAGTAAGTCACAAGTTCAAGTCCTTGTTCTTTTTCAAGAATAACTTGAAATATTTTTAGTGTGAGGAAAGACACCTGGAAGCAGAGTCATGTTTACAATCTGAACAATATCTGATGCCATGCATCCTAAAACACTTTTTATTGCTAAAAGAAAATTTAGCAAAGATAATGTGTTTAACTTTACCTTTAAAGTAGCAGCCACCTAAACTTGACATAACTTTATGTTATTATTTGCAGTGTACTTTTAGTATTAAAAATGTTTACTACCATTCTTTTTTGTGTAGCAACGCAATAAATGTTATGTGGAAAAGTCTGAATATTTCCCTTTTAAATGGGGCCACATTTGTAAGGAAATGCATTAGCAGCAGAGTGGAATATGTGGGTTGAACTAAATAAAAAATTGTCCTCTGGCAAAGTTCTTTGAGAAAACCTTGCCAAGATTTTAATTATTTTTTTAGTTTTAAGTTAATTTAATTCAAGTTTTAGATTCTATACTATACTATATCAGAGGAATGGCTGATTCCTTACCGGGGCTCCTGTTCGACCTGTCACACCAGTAATTCCCGGTACTCCTGGAGGTCCCTGAAAAAAGATAATCATTCAGTCAGAAAATAGGGGTTTAAAGGAAATAAATAAATACCTGTTAAATCTTTCCAGCAGTTGTCACAATAAAGAAAAAAAAAGAATAAATGAAGTTACACGCAGATGTAAAATATTCACAGTTAAGAATCTGACGCTATGCTCAAACCAGTTTAAGAGTACATATACAGACGCACATGAAATGAAAAAATAACTTTACAATTTAAAGACAAGTTGTGTGAAAACATCAGTTACATTTAGTGGAATATTTCCATCTGCATCAGTAAAGTGTACATCTTTCCACGTTTAAATACCCCACAGCTCACTACACAAATAGCAGGAATGCTAGGCTAACATCTAATTTAATTGTTTAAGCCTGTTTAGAAAATTAAATAAAATAAAATAAAAAAATATTCTTGTAAGACAAGTTTAGTCATCAATCAGAGAGGAGTAAAAGCACAGAATATGTACACTGTTAAAAATGTATTTTTAAACTTAAGGTTGATCAGCAGGCTTTATTCAGCCTACTTTCAATAATACCCTCCTGCTTATGAAGTGAAAAGCTTCCTAACAATTTAATACCTATCAGTAAATAACTGGATGTTTTTCATCTTGATCAGGGTATATGCCCATAAAATGGTGGTGTTTGCAGTGTTTAACCAATTGCAAACATGTTATTTTACCAGAAAAAAGGAGACAATTATTCTTCAAACACATAAAGAATTGAATTCAAAAGCATCATCCAGAACCAAAATAAACACTGTTGCCTTAGCAACAGCCAAGAAGGAATAGTAGTAGAAGATTTCTGACTATTAAGCGTAAATTTAGTGATTTGAATAGTATTAATACACAGCACACTGTCACTCAATTTCACTTGAACAGATGTTTTGGACAGACTGCTTCCTATGCTTTTCTCAGCACACAGTGGAATCACACTATTTATTACTCACTGTGATGACATGAATAGTTGTATATTCCATAAATTCATGATTCTGCAGTGATTTAATGCATGACCCTTATTATTAACCTCATTATATCAGATACAGAAACACAACAATGTATCCAGTCTAATATATCCAATAGGATATGATCCAACCTCTGCAGGAAAACAAAGCTAATCATTATTAGGAGTAAATGAGACAAACAAGCTAAAAAAAATAACAGTATCAACTAAAACCAAGCTACTAGAAAAGCAACTGTTAATATATGAAGGACAAAACAGCGGGTGTGTCAGCAAGCAAAATCTGAGGAATGAACCGAGTTTAAAGGTGAGAGCATGCAGATTTGTGACCATGTGATGCATTGTGAAATCTCTTGACTTGTCTGTTGAAATGCAAAGTTAATCTTCTCAGCTCTTCTGGAGAGCATTCTGTTTTTAAACTAAGATACACTCCATATAGCCATTGTGCTTTATAAAGCAGCTCCTTTGAAAGGAAAAGACAAAGAATGGTGGACATGCAGTTCTGTGGTGTTTTGATGACTTCTATTTAAGCAGAAAAGCTTCACCAAGAGGCCAAAATTACAATATATTTACATTCTTCTGAAAAACCAATTTCTTAATGTCACAGTGACATACAGAAAGGTAGATAACCCGTGGGCTCATTTGTTTGGATGAATCCCTTCCTTCCGCTCACCTCATCACCCTTATCTCCAGTTGGGCCTGGGAACCCTCGCTCTCCTTTTACTCCCTGCAGGAGAGCAGAACCAATGAGAAAAGGAAAAGTGTATGTTTTAAATCAACCATGAAAAAACTCAAACTAAAGGCGGATGGGTGTAAACTTCAAAATGTGTCCTCCAGAGTAGAATTTGAAATTGCTTCGCCTGTTTCATTGCAAGACTGTATCTATGGCAACAACATCTGTAGAGAGCACTTAGCGTTCATAATAATAATAGTAATACAAGTTTAAGCAGCTGTTTAGGCTTCCAGCTATGATACAAAAGGAGAGTTATGAAAAGTATTTGTCAGTATAAATCCACATTTACTAGATTAAAAACAAATTTTAACAACAACATCCAGATAAAATCTATTAATTTTACAGATTCTCGCCATAAAGAGACTAAATTATTTTTTCCGTGACAGTTCTATTACAAGTGTTAAGTTATTTACTGGCTTTATTAATGTGTGAGATTCTTTTGCCTACCTTTGGGCCCTCCTTCCCAGGATTACCCATCGGACCTCTTACACCTGAATCCCCCTGTTTAGAATACAAATATCCAATGAATATGCACTCAGCAGAATGCTAAAGTGTAGGTCCCTCTGGTTTGGTACGTCAGCTCAAATATAAAATGATCTGTTCCATGTCTACTTGATGTTTTTCTGTGCGAGTGAGCAATTACATTTTCAATCACATTAAGAAGTGAGGAAATAGTCAATTATTTTAATTTGGAGCATGCTGAGCAGCTGCTTAGAGGAGCGCCCAGCTGCTCACTGGGGCAAGGTTTGAGGAATATTTACAAAGCCTTGCAAATGACACTACCAGTCAACTACCAGATGTCCAACAATCTAACTTTGGTCTAAGACATTTTAGTATAAAAGCATTTACAAAATGTTCTCACATAAATTCATGTTCAAAGTGTTACCTCCTTTTGAGGGTTTTGATCAGGGTGCATAAAATTCCACAGGACATTTTATACTTTGCGATGCAAAACTATATTAAAAGGAATGAATTGGATGTACCTTTTCTCCCACCAAGCCTTCTACTCCTTGCTCTCCAGGGGACCCCTTCTCTCCTTTCTGCCCAGGCAGCCCGGGGACTCTCGTCTGGCACAAACTGCAGGCATTCTGCCAGTAGAGGCAATTCAAGAAGCAAAAATCAGTGGCACAGATAAGATTTCATCAAGCTGAGCTGCCACACTGCTTTTTCACCCTTTATTATGTCACATCCCCTGGGTGGGAGACAAGACCTTAACTGACACAAAATGTTCCCTAAATGTCTGCTGAGCAGAAATAATGTGAACCCACCAAGAGTGCCTCCAAGAGTGTCTCTCATCCAAGTGAGAGGTGAACTTTGTCAAACCCATTGATTGTGACATTCATGTGAGAATCTTAAATATCATTATCCTTTATTTAGATAAAGGTACTTCCAGGAAACATGTGGGAACTGGAGTTTGGAAAGACGTAGAGGGGAAAAATACATCAAAATCTAAATATTTATCAACCTAATCTGTGAGAAGGTTCTCAGTTTATCAAAATAAAGAGTCTGATTTTATTATTGCAACAAAATAAATGTTCAGTTGAGTGTTTTTAGTCCTTTTTGCTGCTATATGTAAGTGTAAGCCACTTTGTAGTTCGGATATTGGCTGTAAACATTAGCATTACTTGAATAAAATAAGTTGATGCTGAAGAAAGGTGTAAGAAGAAATGATAAAACTACTGGCACCTTGTTTTATAATCTATAATTAATCATGCGGAAGCACCGTATTGATTGTCAGTGCTGACATGTGTTCAGCGTTAAAATAGAAAAGCTTTAATTAAGCTAAGTGCTTTCCCGCAGGTAGCAGTGTGAGCTATAGAGAGGAAGATGCTCATTCAGACAAATAAAGAATGCTTCATTATCGTTCTCATCATCCAAAAATCAACTTGATCTCCTCAAATCCAAACTCTCAAGAAATAAAAGCTGAAAAGAACCACACAAAAATTTTCCTCTTGAAATTCCAGTTTGCTTTTTTCTTCCCCGGAAAATGTGAGCGAGCCTTGTGTAAGGTTTGTGCCATGGGATGGAAAGAAAATCAGGGCAATGTCGCACATGTTAGAGAACTGTTTCACAGCGAGCAAATAAACATGCACTCTTTACGAGAGTGAATAGACATGAAAATCCGGCAAGACAGTGTTTGGCAAATCAAGCCCTACTTTTTTAGTGTTTTACCTTAGGCTTCCTCTTTAGGAGACACTTTGTGTATTCTTTCTTTTTTCTTTTCATTTTAGATGTTTTTTATTTGAGTGAAAAATCACATTTGACATGTGAGAATTGATTTTATTGTTTGATGATTCGGGTATTGTGTGTCTGTACACCATGATTTGCATAAGGTGTAAAAAGTATTTGACAACATTTATATTTCAATACAGCCTGAACCCTTTTAGAAATGCTTTAAAATGAACTTTTATATATATAATATTGTCTTCAGGAATACTTCTCCAGATATCTTGAAACACTATTCAAAGCTTTTCTTTGGATGTTGTTTAACTTCCTCTCATTTCTAAAGAAACTGGTGAGGAGTCATGTCTTTGCTAAACATATCCCATATCAGATCCTGTCCATTTGCTGCAGACACTTTGTCAGGTTTTTCCTGCACTTCTCTTGTTTCTATAATCTCTATAAGAACACATGCTGAGTTTCAGGATGGCTGGTCTTTTAACAAACACGTTGGTGCAAAAAAATATTTTACATGAGTAAATTAGTTATCCTTGGTACTTTTGATAAATGCAACTAAAGAAAAAGACACAAATGATGTGTCTTTGCTACAAGCTGTTTGTAGCAAAGTCTGTACAGAAATCATTTGTCCTGCACATGTAGCCACAACCCTGATTCATTCATTAAATCCCTGAAGTTAAATTAGTGACTTAACAAAGAAATACCTTTTGTTTTTTTAAATTGATGTAAATGTAATAAAAACTAGTCATTTCAACCCATTTTCAAAATAAAAATCTTAGATAATGCATCAACATTAAGACGATCTACACATATCTACACGATCTGTGTGCATCTTAGTTAGAAAGGTCAGAAAACCAGTTGGTATTATATTAATAACGATGATATTTACAAATACCTTTTATTTCCACAAAGGTTTTATAACTTTGTGTTAACTATTCTTACTGCATGAGCCACAGTGAAATCTTTGTGTCACTCTTCATATGGTGGGAGGAAAACTGTCATTTACTATCAGTTCTGCCAAACAATAACAGTATGCCTGCATAGCTTTTGTTTTTTCATTTTACTTGCATCAGTGGTGTGCTATTTTACATTAACGGTATATTCCATTATGCTTGCTGAGAGGCTTTATTAACATGTTGTCACCTTGAATGAGCAATTCTGGAGCAATTGTTTTCTTGTTAATGATTTGTTTCAACTTCTGAATTTAAAGCACTTCTCCCAGTCATCCTGATGGAGGCACCCGTGGGCTTTGACTACAGAATGTGTTTTACCTGATAGTCTCCATATATTAAAATAAAGTAGTTTGAAATCAGCAGGCACTGATCACTTAAATTCCAACCCTGAAACCCTTTTGTCTGTCGTTTTGTGAAAAGCTGTAATTATTGTGAACTATGAAAATGAAGTACCTTAAGCAAAGCCCCCATGTCTCTTACGATAGGCAGGGCAGTCTGTCGAGAGAGAAGAGAACATGTTTATTCCAGATATAATCTTTACTGTTTTTTTTAATAAGCTGAAGTTGTTCAGTATAGCCGTATTCTGTTTGCTGCTGAAACATCACTGGGAGTACAAGATCATACACCAATAGAGTGATTCATACCTAACACACATCTCGGTAACTGTTATATTTACAGTATTTATCTGTAATACTTTTAAAATAACATTTTCTGGGAGACACAATTTGTATATCTTTAAAATGAGGGCTTTCTCTGACCCTCTTAGTAAAGGAAAACTTTATCTTCAAATCACAGGAAGATATTTCAAACATTAATCGTGTATGTTTAAAACATGCTAATCTAAACATATTGAAATATTCAGTTCACAAAGCTTTGATGTGAAAGCAGCGCCGCCCATATGGTACAGCTATCAGTGCTATAGCAAATGTTGCTCATGTGAAACGCACAAAGAGACAAGAAAGACACAGAAGCATGCGCTAACAACAGGGTGCTGCCAATTTGTCATAAACTGCAGCATTTTATCTGAAAGAGATGTTGGTTAGTGAACAGTAGGCCTAGCTTGTAATTATCCCAAAACTGGAGCTGCTTTCTGCATAGTGACGTTGACTGTAAGAAGATCTCTGCAGGTCTCATTACTGATCACTAATGCTGTACTGCACTAAGCAACAAAAGAAGAAAATATTCTTTCTTACTGGTTCACCTGGAGGTCCAACAGGACCTGGTGGGCCTGGTCTCCCTGGGGAGCCCTTTAATAAAGACAAAGAATAGCATTAACAACCCTCCTGCTTGTAAAATCATGAGTACATTTAAGACTACAACTTTTCATACTCTTCTCAGTTGGTGAACATTTGGGTCCAGGTTTGTGTTTGTACATCCACGGGGGGAATCTGACATGCTTTTGTATCTCCACACATCTGCAGATCTGCTCATTCGCAAGGATGAGTATAAAAGTGAAAGTATCTCACTCACCTCTCTTCCCGGAGACCCAGGAGGTCCAGATAAACCCGGTGGTCCAGGACGACCCTGTGGGGAGGAAAATCTCATGTTATACAATCAGATACTCGTTATTTGTACATGTAGAACATGTAGAGTGTTTGTACAGTCCTGTGGGCACAGCACCGTAAGTAAGCACAAACGCTTACTGCTGACTGCTGACGTGTTGTGAATTTGAGAGTTTTCCACATACCTCAGTTCCTGGCTTCCCTGGAGGTCCCATGGGGCCCTACAAACACATCACACATCTTGTTAACATCATCTGCCCTCTAGCACCCGGATCCAATAAAGGAATTGTGTTAGACACCTTTTGCTCTATTGATTCTCTGTCTCCAAGTATCCTGTATTTCAGAAATGAATGCAGACTCACTCACAGTCAAATCTGTGAGGTTCAAAGTGGAGCGCATTTATGATGCAATACACCTGCACTAACTTCACCCGAAGGTGTGTTTAATGACCACTTACCACGATATTCTTTTAGTATATACCAGAGCAGCTAAACTGGCTTCCGAATTCAATTAAATGACAGAAGGAAGCACAGACCAATCAATAAAACATACTCACAATAATACCCTCTCCAGGTTCGCCCTTTTCACCGTGATCTCCTGGCAATCCTGGCACACCTCTTTCACCCTGATGCAAACACATTAGGTGGTGAATCCAGAGGAAGGAAGATCTGCTTCATAATACAGTCATTACACCATCAAACCCTGCCAGAGTCATTTTCTCTTTACCTTTTAGTGGCTTAAAGAGAAAAACATGCATACATAGTAAAAGCCACCATCATGCACAATAACTTCCTTCATTCACTATCTTTGTTTCATTCCTTTTCCATACTGCTTAGGGCGATTGATGGATAAAAGAAAGCTGGAGCAATCACCCAGCACTTAGCAGGTGAGACGCAGGTACACCCTGGACAGGTCACTCGTCCATCGCAGGGTTTTTAAAAAAAAAATATATTAAATTTAGGTTTACTTCAAACCATTTATAAATGGGCAGATTCTCACAAAGTAATAAGTCTTATTCATGTCTGTAACAATCTTCTACATCAGGAGGTATAAACTCAGGTGAAAGAACAAAACATTGCATGAAAGCATGTTTTGTAATGATTTTGAAAAAAGCTACTTTTAAATCACACCCTCTAATTTCGATTATGTTAAATCAGTGCAAAACCAGTTTACCAGTAAACAGAAGGCAAGGAACAGGTGCTTTGATCAAATTATTGAGCTACATATTAATAACCACAGTAACATTGGATGTTAGATGTTTGGTTATGATGTGTGAGAAAAAGTGTATGTATTGATAAGATTTTTTACCCTAAATAACCACATTTAAACCACATTTTTCAGCCTCTTTCCCTCTACTTGGCCTATCTCAGACTTTTCCTGGTTTCAGGGGAGATGATTTGATGAGATGTGACTCAGACTGAAGTAACAATGAGACGGTGTTCTGTGCTGACAGAACTAAAGAGAGTTTGTTTTACATTAGAAGTGGTAAGGTACACATAGTGTAGTTGTAGAAGTTGTAGACTATTTTTAGAAATTTATTTTATTTTTGCTGTCAACTTAAATTAAACTGAATGTCTTTTGCCTTATAGAGGTGATATGTAAAAAACAGTTCTCAGAATATTTTTTAATCTAAATTTCACGAGCAAAATTATTGTTCTCAATGAACATGAATGAAAAAAACCTCCTGGATATCCCTGGCTTCAAATCCCCCTGACTTCTTATTCTTGCTATGTTTGAACTATAATGCAGCTTTTTACTCCAGTTCACTGGCAGCTTGCAAAAAGTATGTTTTTTTTTAAATGCTTTTTGTGAGTTTGTGTTTTTTTTCCCATGTTAGTATGAAAACTACATTTTCTCAAATTGAATTTCAAACATCCAGCGATGAGGTGGTGCCTAAAGGACTGGGCAACAGGGATTGTTCTCACCGTGTTTTCTGTCATACTAAAAGGTATTTGAGGGCTATGAAGCCACTTGTTTGAAAGCAAAAGTGGAACTGGAAGTTGACCTTTTAATTAGTTAATGATCCCCAGTTCACCCATAAAATACATCCAGGGATACTTCAAAAAGGCTAAATTGAGTGTGATAGAGTAGTTTACCCAAGAAAAAGATACAAGAAATTCCACAAGGAGTGGAAATGTCAGCAAGCCAGTGTTAGACAGTGGCGTTCAGTAATGCAAATAGCTTATAAGAGGTTATTTTCTGCTATGATGTGGTTTCTAAGACTTTTTTTTACAAAAAAAATAATACATTTGATGCAAAACACTAAATGACTTTTTTTAAACCACCTGTATCCGTGGTGTAGGGTATGGTTTTAAAAAAAGGTTGAAATCTGCTCGTGTCCATGTCTGTCAGAAAAATAATCCATTTTCATGGAGTTTCTTTTTTTCTGCATGACTGTAACTCTGCAATTGTCAGGATCTACATCAGCCAAAAGTAGAGAAAAAGCTCAAAGTAAGTGGATAAATAGTTAATTAGATTCTGTCTGCAGTCAAATTAATGGGCTTTAATCACCAAAAAAGTTCTTTAGACTTGTAAAGTCTAAAGAACTTCTTAAATTTATCTTTTCTTCTTATCTTCTTAAATTTGTTCTGAAGTTTGAGAAGAATTTTACTAAACTTTTCCATCAGATTTGCAAACATATAAAAAACTTCATAAAGTTGTTGAGTCAGATTTATAGTCATACTTAAAATAATGCCAATATTGCTACAATGATTTTCTCTCAACAGCTTTATTCACCCTGTAGATTGACTCTGCTCGCAACCCCCTCTACCACCCCCACCCCATCTCTGCCTCCTCTGGCACCCATGGGACCTGAGAAGTCCCCGCCTTCATATCTCAGCTCATCCATATTCAGCATCTCAAGGGGTCTTTACCCTACCTTCATCAATGCCTCACTCAGCATGATGCCCCATCAGAGTCTAATTGCCAAACATTTTCTAATTTGGTACATAAATACCTTTTTTTTTTTTTTTTCTCTCTCTTCATTAATAAACTTAGCTTAGAAAAGTTGCACAAAACTAAAATTTGATGCCAGGAGTGCAGTTGAGTTGTGGGAATGACAAAAAGAGACAGAAAGAAACATTTATAGAATACCTCAGAAAGATAGAAAGACATGGCTTTTGTGGTCACATGATCTCACATTTCAGCTGCTTTTGATTAAAAGCAGGTATCATGTTCTACTATCATTAAGGCGATGTCCTTTCCAGGAGATAAACGGTTATTTTATTATTAGTTCAGCATGATAACAGCAGACTGTGTTCTGCAAACAGTGAACCTTCATATGTATGTCCTTCAATGACCCATTTGCAGTTCAGGGATCTCATGTAAAAAAGGATTTGTACGCATGAAATGAATAAATATGTCATGTTGCATGCATAAGTTAGGATGTACAAAAATACTTCTTGTGTGTTTGTGCGTACCAGCGTGTAAACTTTGGATGTTTGTACCCGGTGCAAACTCTTGTCATTAAAAAGGGACTGACAGCAAAGTAGCAAACTTCTCCTATACTAACTTTACTCACAGGTCGGACACCTGAGCGGATTTACATCTGATCAACAAAACCTGACTGCATTCAACCTTGTTTACAGCATATTTTATCCCATAATAATAAAGTTTCATTTTCTAAATGTAATCTAATCGGTTTTCTCAGTTTATGTCATGTTAGTATTATTACACACCAGTAAGTGCTGGCTGTGGAACACACACACATTTACACATGACAAAGAACAAAACTCCTGGTATAAGTTCCTACAGGAATGATGTCTGAACCAGTCCCAACGTCTCTTTGGGATCCCAGCTCCCAGTGTGGGTTGGTATACAGTCAGACTATTGTCCCACAACAGCTGAGGTTGAGATGTCCTAGATCTGTGTCCCTTTTACTTAATTTTGGATTCAGCAGTCTTTACTACTTTATTTAATGATTTGTAAACTCCATAAGACTGTGGCATGATAGAATGATTATCAATTAAAATAAAATACATCATTCCATTTTAGAAATGTCCTTTATTTTAACTTTATATTAATTTCCACATTACTTCACATATACAAAACCAATAAAACACTCTGAATACTTCACTATATCTGCAAAAATACTGTGTTAAACTAAAAGAAACACATTTTAACTCTTTTAGGCAGCTGAACTCAGCAAAGCCTGCTGGGAAGCTCTGCCCGCCTGCCTTTAACACACAAAATGTATTTTTTCACCACTGATTACGTGTTCCATTTTTAGCTTTGGTATTCATTGATGCCAAAAATATAATTATGTAAACAAAAATTTGTCCTGTTAACTGATTATATTTAATTTGGTAAAAAATTATGTGCACTGCATAAGCTGCAAAGTACTATCAAAACATTAATGAGTAAAGACTTTAATGTTTGGTTATAAGCAAGTTACAAATTCTGATAATTAACCAATAAACAAATTTTATTGTAGATTAACATCCACTTCTCTTTGTAATGAATAGGAATAAGTATATAGTGTAGGTCAGTGTGGTGCTAATAAATGGTTCTAATTTCATCACAACTGCTCCTACCTTTGCTCCACGGTTTCCTCGAGTCAGCGACAACGCATCACCCTAAAAAACACCAAGAAGAAAACAGAACAGAAAGTCATTGGATACTTATGTGCAATTCAGACTGACAACTTTGGTGCAGCTCCTCCTTAAAAATCATTCTAGTGCTGTAATTGAAATATGACTCTGGAAAGTGTACAAGATCTACAAATCACAGCACACAGTGAACAAGGTGATGCATTATGAGTTCATGTTCAGTATGGTTTTATAAGCCCCGGTATGAAGAGGCATAGCAATAATACCATACAACGTAGAACAAAACCTTGATTGGAGCAGAGGCTAGTGTAAGCATTATTTACTGTGCTATCCGGATGAGACATTGATTTCTGTGGTCAGCATGTATTAGTGTTACACGTCCTACATTGCACAATGTAAATTAGTGCAGAAGTCGAATTTGGACTAACACAGCAATTCTGCAGTAATAGGAGGAAATGTACCAGTTCAGTCAAACTTAAAACAGGAAAGTTTGCAAAGTGCTGAAATGTTTTTTTGAGGCAAATGCAGTCCAATGATTGAATTTAGTTTTAAAATAAATAACTCCAACAAACTATATATTTGCATCATAAAATGGAAGATCTGTCATTATGTGAGGTAAATGATTGCTTATCAGTGGGAATCTCGATGCAAAAGGGGAAAAAAGCTCATAATTATCATGAAAAGCATCCCATGTTTAAATAATTTTTAAAGAAATTATAAAGTATAAAAGTGAGAATTAGTTTTCTTTCTACCAGGAACAACATCTGTGGAAGTCAGAATGAAAGCAGCAAAAGGTAAAGATATTTTTATCCATCAGGTTTTTTTTACTTGTCCTGTTAACCCACACATAATCATTTTTTTAACCCTTTCCCAGTTTTTTAACTCACTGTAAAATCCTAAAGGAAGTTATATATTGCTGCGATTTTTTCCCATTACTTTGCTTTTAGTCGTTCCTGCTTTAGCAGTCGGGCTGTAAGGACGTAATATTCAGTTGTGTGTTTCCAAACACAAACATGATGGCTTCAGAGAATTACTAGAGATTGAGGGTGCTGTCAACCAGGACTGAGGTACTTCTGCATTCAAAGCCATATCCCTAAAAGAAAGTGCTTCAACAGCTATTAGCTATTAGATTTCCTGATGACACTGCATCTCCCTAATATCATGCGGTGGTGTAAATGGCCATAGGCCATGCTGTGACACATCCCAGTAGGATGCAGGTCAGTGGGCAGGTGATGTTTTAAACTGGCTCTGTCTGTTGCTTTGCTGACCCGGTGTCATGCTGCCTTCATGCTCTGGTAGGCAACTGGGCTCACTTGCTACTGTACAAGTCTACCAGCTGTTAAGTCCACAACTGGATTTCTTTTCCAGTACACCCTTAATGTCATGACATCTACACAGTTGGTGAAGCTACTTTATCCCACTGTTTTGTGTGTAGATGATCCTGTTCCCAAACTCTGTTCTACAAAACTCTCCACATCAAATCTATTATCCGTGACCGATATGATACCCACCATATATCCACCACCGGGTTCTCCAGGTTCTCCCTTAGGACCAGGTGATCCCTGGGGCCCAATCAGTCCTCCGGAGTCCCCCTACAGGCAAGCGTACAGACAGTGGTCACAATGTGTCTATAGACAAAATGACAAAATGTAAAAACTACTTTTTATTTATTTATTAACCTTATAATTGAAACTGAGTTGTGTGAACGTGTACCTAAAAAAATTATCAACATTTTCAGTTTTATCGTCTTTTCTTGTTTTGTTGTTTCTTGTTTTGTAGTGTTTTGTCCAGTGTTTGAAT